>JAMPIV010002377.1:0-25695 GCA_024509875.1 Oreohelix idahoensis
CTACAGAAAGTTTGAAAGTTTCAATTATTTAGGCAGTAAAATGACTCAGGATGGTGACACAACAAGAGAAATCCATACTAGAATTGCTTTGGCAGCTAGCGCCTTCAATAGATTATCTAACATTTGGAAATTACGATCATTGAATATACATACCAAGCTTCGTCTGTTTAATTCAAATGTTATCTCAGTGTTAACATACGGCTGTGAGAGTTGGAAAATAACAAAATCATTGGAGAACAAGCTGAATACATTCGAGAACAAATGTCTTAGAAAACTCATGAACATCAGTTGAACGTTGGGCCTAAATAATGTGCAACAGCTAAGAGGAGTGGCGTCACAACGAACAACCTGGAGAGCACTGGTTTCTGCCTTATGCGCCGTGTTTGGCGCTTAAAGAATTTATTATTATTATTTTATATATATATAATTCTTTAATGTAAGAGTAATTTTATTTTATCCTTTAATGTAAAAGTAATTAAGTGTATTTCACGATTATTGATTATTCTACTGTTTATCTTTAGTGGTTACTTAGAAGGGAGAATAGTCATTTAGATTTCTGGTGCGTAAGGCAAGTTGAGACAGGTGTTTCTCTGTTCGCTCCCGGTGGAGCATGGAAACACCAATGCGGCTGGTGTCCACCACAAGTCAACAGAAGCATTTTTATGCTGTTACAGTGGTTGTTCCTGTAATAATGTGTTTCATGTGATGAGTTCCCAATCTCGTCAGGGGTCACATATGACACGTTTGTGGCCAGGCGCACCAGTCGTCACTTACGACATGTTCAGAGTGCGGGAACGAGTATTGATGTGGGTCGGTTGAGAGGTAGTAGTTAATTCTCATTATTGAGATTATTTGTTGTACATGTATTGAAGAATATTATTTTATGTCCAGTTGATTATTATTGTTATGTGAACATGGTTTGTGAGAGCACGTGGGCGTACTTGGAGATGTATATTTCTCTTCTCCGCTCCTGGGGGAGCATGGGGCCACCGGTGTGGTTTGTCTCAGCATGAAGCATTCAGATGCTCTTGCAGTAGTGGTTTCGGTAGCAACCTATGTTACCCGGTGCGATTGCCAGCCTCATGCACAACACCATACTAGTCGCATTGGACGACACGCATGAGTGTGTGAGATAGTTGATGATATCAGGTGGGCGCATGTTTTCTTTATGGTAAGTGTTATTATCCATGCTATTAATGTTCACTTAGACATTGTTTTATTTATTGTTTTTCAGACAGTCTATGAACACTGACTGGGTGTTCGTTTGATTGTTTGTTGGATTGTTTGTTTGGTGTTCGGTTCTGTTCGGTAGAATTAAATGTTGATCTGCATAAGGCTTTGGGTTGCTTGAATTGTTAAGTCTGCTGCTGAGAGGGTTGCAAGCAACCAATAATTGCAACCCCTGTCAAACGATCCTTTATAAATTTTCTTGGTGCACGGGTCTTGGGTGTGAGGCATACCCCTAGCGCCCCTGTCACAAGTGGCGTCGTCGGCAGGATTGACAGACAGCACGCAGTGAAGCAACTCTTCAGCAATAGGTTTAACACGCGGAGCGTGTTTGCTCAGACTCGCTATCACCGCCTTTTATCACCACGAGGTTGCTATCTTGCGATTGTTAATCTTATCTAAATTTCGCAGTGAAATAGCCTCACACTATGTCTGCCTTTCTGAAGAATGAAATAATCGCTCTTAAACTTTCACATCTATCTATCTATCTATTTATTCCATTAAACATTAAAATAGCCACATCGATATAATTTCAGAATCCTAGAAAACTAATGCTAATTTAAATTAACTCACGTGCTCAAGGCATTTACAGCTTGGCTCTTGTGTGTCCTCTTAGTCTGTTCTCACTGAGCGGCTCTCTCAAACGTTTATAGTAAATATATTTACTCTCTAAGATTTAAGCAGGCCAGACGACTTTAGTGAAGCAAGAGTTCCCGGTCAATGCAGGTGAGCAATAAATCAGTCTGACAGCTTCTCTTCTCCAGTCGGTCGTCTAGCTGGCTTCGTGTTGGTGTGTGTGTGAGTTTGAATAAAATCTCGCACGTATATATAGGTAGATGAGGTAACATTTACTGCTTAAGGAATGCTGTTGATTGGTTTTAGGCGTGGCAAGCTGATTGGCTATATGCGGTTCCGTACAATCCGTGACCGAGACGAGTCCCGAAAAAAACAGGACTTATGCCTAATTTTATTATTTTTTCCGCCATATTTGGAGTCAAGATGGCCGTGACCGAGATCGCGTCCCGAAAAAACAGGGCTTATGCCGAATTTTATTCTGGCTCAGAGACTGGTGAACGTTGCTCGTTGATTGGCTGGGGCATATTTGTATCTCGACATTGTATATTAATTACCTAAGAAGTGGGTTTACACACTCTTTTCACGACAGTTATGAAAACATCAAAGCACACAACAGCAACTGAATCCAGTGGAATCTGACTAAACAGCTTGATGATTTAGATTTTGCTGATGGCTTGGCTCTCCTGTCCCATAACCATAATCAGATGCAGGACAAAATGAGAACACTCGATGACAGGTCACAGCAATTGGGTCTGACAATACACAGGGAAAAGACAAAAATATTGAGAATAAATGCAGGAAATGATAACAAGGTTGAACCTGAAGAAACACCACTACAAGATGTAGAATCGTACACATATCTTGGCAGCAATATAGACAAAGTTGCAGGGACAGACAGTGATATCAAAATAAGAATACAAAAAGCAGGAGGAGCTTTCATTGCATTGGGAAATATATGGAGATCAAGAGATATCGGATCCAACACAAAAATAAGAATCTTCAACTCAAATGTGAAGTTAGTCCTATTGTATGGCTCTGAAACATAGAGAACAGCAAAAACAACAACAAAAAAGCTACAGACTTTCATAAACGAATGATTGCGTAGAATAGAGGGATTAAAATGGTATGACAAAGTTACCAACGTGGAACTGATGACAAGAACCAGACAAGTCCCAGTGGAACAAGAGATGAGAAGAAGACAATGGCGATGGATAGGACACACACTGAGGAAACCTGTTGATAGCATTGCTTGGCAGTCCTTGTTCTGGAACCCCAGGGCAAGAGAGGCAGAGGTAGACCGAGAAGCACATAGAGAAGAGAGCTGGAAACAGAGGTGAAAATGATGAGGAGAACGTGGAAAGAACTTGAGATGATGGCACGTGACAAGAGAACTTGGCATGTGTTTGTTGAAGGCCTATACTCCTTTGGGAGCTGAGGGTTATGTATGAATGAAATGACTGAATGAATATTATAAGGCCTTATCAATATGATAACTTTAAACTTAACTATTTCCTATGATGAAATGAAACATTTACTGTACAAGATGTTGCAGACTTTATTTGACACCGGGAGACTTTCCTGTGTTCTTACATCCAGAAATGACTTCAGTTGTCAGCGTACTACAAACAGGCAGCTTATTGGACCATAGCCTGTCATAAGTTTTAGCAGTCAAGAAAGAAGCGTGGTCAGTTGAATTCTTATTGCGCGGCAACCGACTGTCGATTCTTCTTTCCTTGACAAAGCTGTGGGCAAACCCTGGTTGATGAGATCATCAGTGACGTATCTTTGCCACACCCCTCATGAAGCAGTTCGTAAGTCAGCGCTGACAGAATATGTAGTTATTGTTGATCAGATTCGACGTCATTGCATTTCAGGCAAACCCATAGCAGGAACAGCCGAAACAGTAGAACACCCAGTTCAGTGCAAGGCGAGGGACGGGATCATCCAGTCTGTCAAGATTTCTAGTCAACTTTACTAGCAACAAGATGGCGGCACGCAACACACGCGCTGCTAGTAGAACTGATAACGAAGATGTGGCTGAGGTGGATGACCCTGTAGTAGGGCTAAATCGTCAACCAGAACGAGTGCAGTACATCGTGGTACCTACTCACAAGAGGGTGCAGTGCTTTGGGGAGCGCACGGGTCCTACGGCCGAGGAATATGTCAGAGAGGTGAGAGCTGCCTGGAGAGTAGGGATGATGAGTAAAGAGGACCAGGCAGATGTTATCCTTGACAGTGTGACCCCAAGTGTCCGCAGGGAGCTGAGGATTCAGGCGGATGACGGTGACCCAGAAGCGATGCTACATTCCATTCTTAGGGTGTATGGGGAGCGTCGGAGCATCCCAGAAGTAATGGCCGCGTTCTACTCTACCCGGCAAGGTGCAAGGGAGTCTCTTTGGGAATTCTCCCATCGCATTCACGAGGTGTTTGAAAGTGTTGTAAGGGCACAAAAGCAGAACAACGTCACTCCTTTGGCGCCATCCTTTCTTCGTGACCAGTTTGCTGCTTGTCTGAGAGATGACCTACTAAGAAAGCTTGCAAAGGAAATGATCATCAAGGAGCCAACAGCATCATTCACGTCGGTGAGGGACTATGCCCTACGGTTTTTGGAGACTGAGCCCACTTCTGGGGGCTGGTGTTGCCAGTGTCGAAGCAGCTTCGGGGGCTGGTGTTGCCAGTGTTGAAGTGGCAAGAACAGAGACTGTGTCAGATACGCATGCATTAAACGCAGAAGTAGAGCGGCTGAGAGCACAGGTGGCTCAATTAGAGGCTAAAATTGATGCGATGTCTCAGGAGCAGGGGAGACGTACCAGGACAGTTCGTTGTTTTAGATGCAGAGAACTAGGCCACGTACAGAATCGATGTCCACAGGCGTTAAACTAGACCCCTCTGCGGCTGGGAGTCAGGTTACAGAAGGGGAGCAGAATGGCTCAAAGATAAAGATGGTTGGTGGTCGACCGGAGTGTGAGGCGCTTATTGCAGGGAAGAAAGTCAAAGGCGGCCAGGGATGTAAGGGTAGCAGGAGGCGACCCAGGGCACCAAGGAAGCCTAGGAAAATAAGATGCTTCAACTGTGGAGACCTTTCGAACCACATGGCAGCCAAGTGTCCCCAGGGCCCGCTTCCTAAGCGATGTTTCCATTGTAGGTCCCCGGACCATTTGATATCGGTTTGCCCATCAAAGAGCGCCCTCTCTAAGCGTACCAACACATCTACATTGCCGTCACAGTGCAAGCCAAGAGATGGCCGTGGCAACTGTCACCATAAGGGCGCCGGGAAAAGTGGTCGGCATTTAGAGGAGGAGACTCATCTAAAACTCGTTGAAGGACACGTTTCCAGGCTACGAGGGGCGCACGTAAGAGCAGAGCCACCGTTGCAGAGTTTTGCAGCAGTCCGGAAAGAGAGATGTGACAAGCTGTCGTGTTCTACTCCACTACAGGTCGGAGAATTGGTGAAGAAGAGAATGCACGACGCTGAGAGATCCGAGATTCGTGATATGTGGTCAGAAGACGAGTACGTTGTAGTTCGTGCTCCCACAATGACAGGGGGTCCATATATCATCCAACGAATGGACAGAGCGAGTCCGAGCATTAGAGTAACCAGCAATGACCTGAGACGAAGTGAAGGAAAAGGTGATCCTCCAGATTTGGAGAATACGACTGAAGCGCCTGATTTAGTGCAGTTGTCGGGACGACAACAAAATCAGGCGGGGAATATGTGACAGCGCCATCTTGAGGTCTGTCGTTCTCGGCGCTGGCCCCATCTGGGCAGTCATGTTGTCTATGTGGTTTAGTGCCTTTTGATCACGTTATCTTCAAGCAGATTTATTACAAGGCCATAATAAGCCTACATATTAGTTGTGTTTTTGCTCTAGTTGTGTATATCTGTGTTTTCATGCATTCTGGAGCAATAATCGCGTGTGTTATCTGTGTGGCGCAGATTAATGCGCGTAAGCGCGCAGTAAATTGAGTGGTTAGGCCAGGGCTTATAAAAAGGGGTAGCAAGCGGCGAAACCGGTCTATGTTTGAGAGAGCCGCCCAGTGAGAACAGACTAAGAAGACACACAAGAGCCAAGCTGTAAATGCCTTGAGCACGTGAGTTAATTTAAATTAGCATTAGTTTTCTAGGATTCTGAAATTATATCGATGTGGCTATTTTAATGTTTAATGGAATAAATAGATAGATAGATAGATGTGAAAGTTTAAGAGCGATTATTTCATTCTTCAGAAAGGCAGACATAGTGTGAGGCTATTTCACTGCGAAATTTAGATAAGATTAACAATCGCAAGATAGCAACCTCGTGGTGATAAAAGGCGGTGATAGCGAGTCTGAGCAAACACGCTCCGCGTGTTAAACCTATAATATGTTATGCCGAGCGACACGCGGTGTATTTAGTTCCAGTTTTTGGTTAAAGCCAAGAATATTATTCTTTAATGTAAGAGTAATTTTATTTTATCCTTTAATGTAAAAGTAATTAAGTGTATTTCACGATTATTGATTATTCTACTGTTTATCTTTAGTGGTTACTTAGAAGGGAGAATAGTCATTTAGATTTCTGGTGCGTAAGGCAAGTTGAGACAGGTGTTTCTCTGTTTGCTCCCGGTGGAGCATGGAAACACCAATGCGGCTGGTGTCCACCACAAGTCAACAGAAGCATTTTTATGCTGTTACAGTGGTTGTTCCTGTAATAATGTGTTTCATGTGATGAGTTCCCAATCTCGTCAGGGGTCACATATGACACGTTTGTGGCCAGGCGCACCAGTCGTCACTTACGACATGTTCAGAGTGCGGGAACGAGTATTGATGTGGGTCGGTTGAGAGGTAGTAGTTAATTCTCATTATTGAGATTATTTGTTGTACATGTATTGAAGAATATTATTTTATGTCCAGTTGATTATTATTGTTATGTGAACATGGTTTGTGAGAGCACGTGGGCGTACTTAGAGTTGTATATTTCTCTTCTCCGCTCCTGAGGGAGCATGGGGCCACCGGTGTGGTTTGTCTCAGCATGAAGCATTCAGATGCTCTTGCAGTAGTGGTTTCGGTAGCAACCTATGTTACCCGGTGCGATTGCCAGCCTCATGCACAACACCATACTAGTCGCATTGGACGACACGCATGAGTGTGTGAGATAGTTGATGATATCAGGTGGGCGCATGTTTTCTTTATGGTAAGTGTTATTATCCATGCTATTGATGTTCACTTAGACATTGTTTTATTTATTGTTTTTCAGACAGTCTATGAACACTGACTGGGTGTTCGTTTGATTGTTTGTTGGATTGTTTGTTTGTTTGGTGTTCGGTTCTGTTCGGTAGAATTAAATGTTGATCTGCATAAGGCTTTGGGTTGCTTGAATTGTTAAGTCTGCTGCTGAGAGGGTTGCAAGCAACCAATAATTGCAACCCCTGTCAAACGATCCTTTATAAATTTTCTTGGTGCACGGGTCTTGGGTGTGAGGTACCACCTAGCGCCCCTGTCACAAGTGGCGTCGTCGGCAGGATTGACAGACAGCACGCAGTGAAGCAACTCTTCAGCAATCAGAGCAGCAACAGCCGAAACAGTAGAACACCCAGTTCAGTGCAAGGCGAGGGACGGGATCATCCAGTTTGTCAAGATTTCTAGTCAACTCTACTAGCAACAAGATGGCGGCACGCAACACACGCGCTGCTAGTAGAACTGATAACGAAGATGTGGCTGAGGTGGATGACCCTGTAGTAGGGCTAAATCGTCAACCAGAACGAGTGCAGTACATCGTGGTACCTACTCACAAGAGGGTGCGGTGCTTTGGGGAGCGCACGGGTCCTACGGCTGAGGAATATGTCAGAGAGGTGAGAGCTGCCTGGAGAGTAGGGATGATGAGTAAAGAGGACCAGGCAGATGTTATTCTTGACAGTGTGACCCCAAGTGTCCGCAGGGAGCTGAGGATTCAGGCTGATGACGGTGACCCAGAAGCGATGCTACATTCCATTCTTAGGGTGTATGGGGAGCGTCGGAGCATCCCAGAAGTAATGGCCGCGTTCTACTCTACCCGGCAAGGTGCAAGGGAGTCTCTTTGGGAATTCTCCCATCGCATTCACGAGGTGTTTGAAAGTGTTGTAAGGGCACAAAAGCAGAACAACGTCACTCCTTTGGCGCCATCCTTTCTTCGTGACCAGTTTGCTGCTTGTCTGAGAGATGACCTACTAAGAAAGCTTGCAAAGGAAATGATCATCAAGGAGCCAACAGCATCGTTCACGTCGGTGAGGGACTATGCCCTACGGTTTTTGGAGACTGAGCCCACTTCTGGGGCTGGTGTTGCCAGTGTCGAAGCAGCTTCGGGGGCTGGTGTTGCCAGTGTTGAAGTGGCAAGAACAGAGACTGTGTCAGATACGCATGCATTAAACGCAGAAGTAGAGCGGCTGAGAGCACAGGTGGCTCAATTAGAGGCTAAAATTGATGCGATGTCTCAGGAGCAGGGGAGACGTACCAGGACAGTTCGTTGTTTTAGATGCAGAGAACTAGGCCACGTACAGAATCGATGTCCACAGGCGTTAAAACTAGACCCCTCTGCGGCTGGGAGTCAGGTTACAGAAGGGGAGCAGAATGGCTCAAAGATAAAGATGGTTGGTGGTCGACCGGAGTGTGAGGCGCTTATTGCAGGGAAGAAAGTCAAAGGCGGCCAGGGATGTAAGGGTAGCAGGAGGCGACCAGGGCACCGAGGAAGCCAAGGAAAATAAGATGCTTCAACTGTGGAGACCTTTCGAACCACATGGCAGCCAAGTGTCCCCAGGGCCCGCTTCCTAAGCGATGTTTCCATTGTAGGTCCCCGGACCATTTGATATCGGTTTGCCCATCAAAGAGCGCCCTCTCTAAGCGTACCAACACATCTACATTGCCGTCACAGTGCAAGCCAAGAGATGGCCGTGGCAACTGTCACCATAAGGGCGCCGGGAAAAGTGGTCGACATTTAGAGGAGGAGACTCATCTAAAACTCGTTGAAGGACACGTTTCCAGGCTACGAGGGGCGCACGTAAGAGCAGAGCCACCGTTGCAGAGTTTTGCAGCAGTCCGGAAAGAGAGATGTGACAAGCTGTCGTGTTCTACTCCACTGCAGGTCGGAGAATTGGTGAAGAAGAGAATGCACGACGCTGAGAGATCCGAGATTCGTGATATGTGGTCAGAAGACGAGTACGTTGTAGTTCGTGCTCCCACAATGACAGGGGGTCCATATATCATCCAACGAATGGACAGAGCGAGTCCGAGCATTAGAGTAACCAGCAATGACCTGAGACGAAGTGAAGGAAAAGGTGATCCTCCAGATTTGGAGAATACGACTGAAGCGCCTGATTTAGTGCAGTTGTCGGGACGACAACAAAATCAGGCGGGGAATATGTGACAGCGCCATCTTGAGGTCTGTCGTTCTCGGCGCTGGCCCCATCTGGGCAGTCATGTTGTCTATGTGGTTTAGTGCCTTTTGATCACGTTATCTTCAAGCAGATTTATTACAAGGCCATAATAAGCCTACATATTAGTTGTGTTTTTGCTCTAGTTGTGTATATCTGTGTTTTCATGCATTCTGGAGCATAATCGCGTGTGTAAATCTGTGTGGCGCAGATTAATACGCGTAGCGCGCAGTAAATTGAGTGATTAGGCCAGGGCTTATAAAAAGGGGTAGCAAGCGGCGAAACCGGTCTATGTTTGAGAGAGCCGCCCAGTGAGAACAGACTAAGAGGACACACAAGAGCCAAGCTGTAAATGCCTTGAGCACGTGAGTTAATTTAAATTAGCATTAGTTTTCTAGGATTCTGAAATTATATCGATGTGGCTATTTTAATGTTTAATGGAATAAATAGATAGATAGATAGATGTGAAAGTTTAAGAGCGATTATTTCATTCTTCAGAAAGGCAGACATAGTGTGAGGCTATTTCACTGCGAAATTTAGATAAGATTAACAATCGCAAGATAGCAACCTCGTGGTGATAAAAGGCGGTGATAGCGAGTCTGAGCAAACACGCTCCGCGTGTTAAACCTATAATATGTTATGCCGAGCGACACGCGGTGTATTTAGTTCCAGTTTTTGGTTAAAGCCAAGAATATTATTCTTTAATGTAAGAGTAATTTTATTTTATCCTTTAATGTAAAAGTAATTAAGTGTATTTCACGATTATTGATTATTCTACTGTTTATCTTTAGTGGTTACTTAGAAGGGAGAATAGTCATTTAGATTTCTGGTGCGTAAGGCAAGTTGAGACAGGTGTTTCTCTGTTCGCTCCCGGTGGAGCATGGAAACATCAATGCGGCTGGTGTCCACCACAAGTCAACAGAAGCATTTTTATGCTGTTACAGTGGTTGTTCCTGTAATAATGTGTTTCATGTGATGAGTTCCCAATCTTGTCAGGGGTTACATATGACACGTTTGTGGCCAGGCGCACCAGTCGTCACTTACGACATGTTCAGAGTGCGGGAACGAGTATTGATGTGGGTCGGTTGAGAGGTAGTAGTTAATTCTCATTATTGAGATTATTTGTTGTACATGTATTGAAGAATATTATTTTATGTCCAGTTGATTATTATTGTTACGTGAACATGGTTTGTGAGAGCACGTGGGCGTACTTAATAATAATAATAATAAATTCTTTAAGCGCCAAACACGGCGCATAAGGCAGAAACCAGTGCTCTCCAGGTTGTTCGTTGTGACGCCACTCCTCTTAGCTCTTGCACATTATTTAGGCCCAACGTTCTTCCTTCTCTTATTATTGTTCTTCTGAGTGTTTCTTTTGGTCTTCCTTTTTTCCGCTTACCCTCAGGAACCCAAGTGAGCGCCTGTAGTGGTATTCTGTTGTTTTTGCATTCGTAGGACATGACCGATATATGACCATCGTCTTTTCCTTATATAGTCGGAGACATATTTCTGCCTAGAGTCTTCTCTTATTTGTCGATTAGTCTTGAATTCTTTCCAACTGATGTTCATGAGTTTTCTAAGACATTTGTTCTCGAATGTATTCAGCTTGTTCTCCAATGATTTTGTTATTTTCCAACTCTCACAGCCGTATGTTAACACTGAGATAACATTTGAATTAAACAGACGAAGCTTGGTATGTATATTCAATGATCGTAATTTCCAAATGTTAGATAATCTATTGAAGGCGCTAGCTGCCAAAGCAATTCTAGTATGGATTTCTCTTGTTGTGTCACCATCCTGAGTCATTTTACTGCCTAAATAATTGAAACTTTCAACTTTCTGTAGTTTTTCCCCGTTCAAGATGATATCAAAGGTCTCGTTAGAAAAGTTCATAGCTTTAGTTTTAGAGGCATTTATTTGGAGACCAATTTTAACCGAGAGATGACACAAATTATTTATTGCTTCTTGGGATTGTCTTGGTGTTGAACTTAAGAATGCTACATCATCTGCGAAATCCAGGTCCCCCAGGAATTTTCCATTTGTCCATTTTATACCCAATTGTTCATTGTGGGTATAGTTTCTCATAACCCAATCAATAGCTATTCCAAAAAGTAGTGGTGACATAATACAGCCTTGTTTCACCCCTGTTTCTACTGTAAACCATTCTGTATTCCCTTTATTTGTTCTAACACAACATCTTGCATTGTCATATAGCGCTTTGATTATATTCACATATTTTGTTGGAAAACCATAGATTGTAAGTATCTTCCACAATGATGGGCGGTGTAGACTATCAAAGGCTTTTTGAAAATCGACGAAGGTGATAATAAGTGGCGATTGCCTTTCCACTGATTCTTCTATAATTGTTCTTAGTGTGAATATTTGATCAATACATGATCGTTTCGGCCTGAAACCCGCTTGTTCTTCTCTGATCTTTTCGTCAGCATGCAATTTAAGTCTTTCTAACATCATGCAACATAATAATTTTCCAGGTACTGATAATAGAGATATACCACGCCAGTTATTACAGTCTGATAGATCACCTTTCTTCGGTAACTTTACAATAATACTGTCTTTCCATTGTTGTGGTGGTTGTTCTTCTCTCCATACTTCATTTATAATATCTAAAATTCTCAAGAGGTTGTTGTCATTAACTGCTTTAATCATTTCCCCTGAAATTTCGTCAACTCCAGCAGCTTTAAAATTTTTTAATCTTTTAACGGCTTGTTTGATCTCGTCCAGCGTGAATTCATCGCAAGTTATTGGCAAGGTGGTTGTGGATGTTTCATTATTAAAATCAGGTGTTACTGTTGGTGGTGGTCTGTTTAGCACCTCCATGAAGTGCTCAGCCCATCTCTTCATTTGTTCTTTTTCTGTTGGTATTGAATTCCCTAATTTACCTTTAACAGGTGTTTCCATAGCAGTAGGCTGGTGACATAGTTGTTTTGTAATTTGATAAAGGCACCTACTATTACCAGTTCTTGCAGCATTTTCAGCTTCTACGGCCAGTTCATTGATGAAATGTCTTTTATCTCTTCGAGTTTTTGTCTTCACTTCTTTATTTAACAAGTTATAAGTTAGTTTGCAAGATTCAACTGCATTATGTGTACTTGCTGCTAGTAGTTTAAGTTTTGCTGTTTTCCTTTCTTGTATTTTATCCCAAGTATCTTCTCTCATCCATTTTTTCTTTTTATGTACTAGGTATCCGGTGGTCGCTACAGCTGCTTCTGTCATTGCTGTTCTCAGTTGTTCCCATTTAGTATCGATTGTCTTGGTGGTGATATCGTTGTCAATTTTGCCTAAAGCATCGAAATAGTTGTTCATTTTGACATTATATTCCTTCTTTATATCATTTGATTGCAGTCTGTGTACATCTATTCTTCTATTTTTATTCGGTTGGTATAACTTCTTCAGTTTAATTCTCATTTTAGCTATGCAGAGGTTATGATCGCTTCCGATCTCTGCACCTCTGTATGCTCTGACGTCTTGAACTGATGAGCGAAATTTAGCGCTTATGCAGAAGTGATCTATCTGGTTCTTAGTTCTGCCATCAGGTGAATTCCATGTTATCTTGTGGATATTCTTATGTGGAAAGATGGTGTCTGCCACAACGAGGTTTGATATTTCACAAAGTTCTAGAAGTCTTTCGCCATTTTGATTCAAACAGCCTATGCCATGAGTACCGAGATATCTTTGTACTCCATCGTTGTTGTCACCTACTTTGGCGTTAAAATCACCCATGACTGCTATTATGTCATGCTTGGGTATTGTGTTGATGGTACTTAGAAGTGCTTCATAGAAGTCATCTTTTGTGGTATCAAGAGCGTCGTTAGTTGGTGCATAACATTGTACAATTGAGAGCTTGAAAAATCGTGTCTGAAATCTAGCTAATATTAGCCTCTCATTGATAGGTACCCAGATGTATATTTCTCTTCTCCGCTCCTGAGGGAGCATGGGGCCACCGGTGTGGTTTGTCTCAGCATGAAGCATTCAGATGCTCTTGCAGTAGTGGTTTCGGTAGCAACCTATGTTACCCGGTGCGATTGCCAGCCTCATGCACAACACCATACTAGTCGCATTGGACGACAAGCATGAGTGTGTGAGATAGTTGATGATATCAGGTGGGCGCATGTTTTCTTTATGGTAAGTGTTATTATCCATGCTATTAATGTTCACTTAGACATTGTTTTATTTATTGTTTTTCAGACAGTCTATGAACACTGACTGGGTGTTCGTTTGATTGTTTGTTGGATTGTTTGTTTGGTGTTCGGTTCTGTTCGGTAGAATTAAATGTTGATCTGCATAAGGCTTTGGGTTGCTTGAATTGTTAAGTCTGCTGCTGAGAGGGTTGCAAGCAACCAATAATTGCAACCCCTGTCAAACGGTCCTTTATAAATTTTCTTGGTGCACGGGTCTTGGGTGTGAGGCATACCCCTAGCGCCCCTGTCATATATATATATATATATATATATATATATATATATATATATATATACGTATATATACGTATATATATATATATATATATATATATAAATATATATATATAAATATATAAATATATATAAATATATAAATATATAAATAAATATATAAATATATAAATATATAAATATATAAATATATAAATATATAAATATATAAATATATAAATATATAAATATATAAATATATAAATATATATATATATATATATATATATATATATATATATATATATATATATATATATATATATATATATATATATATATATATATATATATATATATATATATATATATATATATATATATATATATATATATATATATATATATATATATATATATATATATATATATATATATATATATATATATATATATATATATATATATATATATATATATATATATATATATATATATATATATATATATATATATATATATATATGTAAATCATATGCAAACTTACAAATCCATTACATTCCATCTTCCAACATCCATCCTTCAGCACAAGAGTAGATAGTGTATATACTAAATAAATAATAAGGAAATTGTATTAGAACGACTTGTCAATTTTATAAATGTTAAGTAAAATCTGTTTCCTTGTTTTAATATCACAGTTAGTTAGTTACACAGCGGGGGTGGCTATTTATGACTGTCTCCTCGCTACTAAATTTTCGAGATCAGATCATTCACAGCCGTAACTAATTTGTGATACCAGTAGTTCTCTCAGACACTGCGACTTCACCATTTTCTGCAGAAATTCTATTTCTGTAATTGCCAGTATTATACTGATCCTAGAGCCAATAAAAACCTCACGCTACACTGGAGGCTCGTTCCTGGGATATTTCTACATATCTTGAGCCATACTTGGTCTTTTCATCTATCTACTAATTCTATCTTGTTCCACCCATAGATAACAAAAGAAACAAATTTTTGAATGAAATTCATAAATAGAATTTTTTTTTCTTATTTTTTCTTAGGAGGAGTACCATTTAGTACTCAGTAAATAGTTGATGCTCACAAAGTTGCACGGAAATTATTTGTTCAATTAAATTAATTAAGTTTAATTACAATAATTTGGATATAGTAGAATTACATACCCTCTCTAAGTAACGCCATGGCTGATTTAGTGAAGTTCAGGACTGCGGTCATGCAGATGTGTAAGGAATTAAATATGACAGGTGATGCTCTTATTCAGTATGTCACAACATAAGTGGACAAACACATGGATAGAGAGGAAAGAAAGTTGCAAGTAGAAGCGGAGAGAGAAGCCAAAAGACTGGAAGCTGAGAGAGAAGCCGAAAGATCAGAAGTTGAAGAAAGGAAATTAGCAGCTGAAGTCAAGAAATTGGAGGCTGAAAATGAGGCAAAGAAAATTGACGCGGAGGAAAGGAAATTACAAGCAGAGAGAGACCATCAATTGAGATTAAAAGAGCTTGAAATTCAGGCAACTACTGGAAATAATGGGGGTAGCTCACCTCACTCTGAGAGTAGCTCCAGCCAGAGCACCTCAAGTGGGGCCATGAATTTTCATCTGGACCCATTTGTTGAGAAAGAAGAAGCCATTGAGTCGTACCTGGATAGATACGAAAGACTTGCCACTACCTATGGCTTAGTGAAAGAAAAGTGGAGTTTTAAACTATCTCAGGGATTGAAAGGTGTGACCTACGATGTATATTTGAAGCTCTCAAGAGATGACCAGGAAGATTATGAAATCCTGAAGCAGGCATTGCTTGTGAGATACAAAAAAGTACTCACAATCGTATAGAAAGAATTTCGAACAGCTAAACTTCTTCCAGGAGAAAACTATCACCAATTCTCTGCTAGATTGGAAACCTATCTGGAAAAAGGGAGTAGTTTAGGAAAGTGTCAGGATCTGAAAGAAATGGTAATGATGGAGCTACTGAAAGAGTCCATGCCTCAAGAAATGAGGAAGTTTATCATGGAACAAGGAGCAGAGAGATTGGGAGATATTGTAACTGTTGCAGAGAGATATCAAGCAGCTCAGGCAGAATTATTAAAAATAAGAAGAAGCAGGGTGAAAACTTCAAATCTTCACAAAACTATACCAAATATGAACAAAAGGACCATACCACAAGGAACAAACAAAGATTTGACCAAAAGGACAAAAACCCTATAAGATCGGATAAGACACCATACCGGAAGGAAGGAAAGTGGTGTAAAACTTGTCTAATGAGTAACCATAATACTGCAGACTGCAGAAGGAACAACCCTCCTTATCTCGCTGCGTGTCTTACTACAGGGAACAAGAGAAGGAAGGAACTGGCAGTTAGTCAGAATGACCTCCATATCATCCCCCTGTCTGTGAGGAAGTGACATGTAATGGCACTAAAATTCAGTGCTTATATGATTCCGGATTGGAATTCGACTCAGTCGTGAGTGCAACCCTAGTGCACCCTGATCAACTTACCACAGAAACAGTGGACATACAAGGGGCAATGCAGGGAACTGGCACCATGACACTTCCCATAGCAAGGATCAACGTGAGAACTCGCTATGTGGAAGGAGTGATCCGAGCAGCAGTGAGTGATGATCCTATATACCCGCTGGTAATAGGATGTAAATGTCTTTTTGGGTGACCCAATAAAACCTGTTGTCATGGCAGCAAACCATACCAGGTCGTGCACCAAAAAGGAGGAGGGAGATCTAATAAACATTCATCGTATAAAGATGAAAAACGCTCAAACAGCAGACAGCACATTGAAGCCTTGTTTTGGCAAATTGCAAAGACCCATAACCCTCCAGAGAAAAGAGACTACTCTATGGAAAATGGCCTACTCTACAGACAAGCTGGAAAAGGACCTAAAGAGCATGGACAGCTGGTAGTGCCAAAATTCTACAGGGAGGAAATTATGGAGCAAGAGCATGTTACATCAGGCAGTGGTCACAGAGGAAAAGGGGCCACTGGTCAAAATATAGCATTGCGATAGTACTGGCCAGGAATAATTGAAGACATAAGTTGGTATATAAAATCCTGTTCAGAATGTAACCAGGTAACCTCATTCAGAAGCGTAGACCAGTTACAGGACCTAGGGAAGCATTGTTACGGACGTAGGCCCACCAAGAAAACACACAAGAGAAAACAACGGGTAGATGCAGTGATAAAGAGAAAACAAAATCACAAGTCTACTGTTACGCCAGTAACCATGGCAACTCTCCGTATTGTACAGAGAGCGGACGAGAGACATCCCACCCCGACTAGATATTTGTCGGAACACCATGGCCTGGATCATTTGGAAAATTTGGTTAGTCAGCAACCAGTATTAAAATAGCTGCAGAAAACAAACCCGAACCATAGGAGGCAGGAACCAGGGCTGTACCAAACGATTGATGGAGACAGGCCCCACTTCGGTATACTGTCTTTTACAATAGAAATAGGTGGGGATCCGGCAACGTTGTTGTATTGCCGTCCCCATACACGGTCCACTGGAAGCATTGTTGCGGACATGGACTGAACAATAGCAAGCACAAACACTCAAGGATGAGATTGACTATCTCTTAAAAGAGAAAATTATTTCAAAGTCTGAATCTCCCTACAGCTCAAGTGTGGTGCTATTTAAGGAAACTTAGTGGTGAACACAGGTTATGTATTGACTACAGGAAGCTAAATGCTATCACAGAATCTCAGGTGGACCCATTACCTGACACCAACCAGCTGTTCTCTACACTGAGTAAGGCTAGGTATTTATCGAAGGTAGATCTAAGCAAGGGATACTACCAAATACCAGTGAAACCAGAAGTTAGGAAAATGCTGGCATTTAGTACATCAGACGGACACTACGAGTTTAATGTACTACCCTTTGGACTGAAAAATGCTCCAAGTATCTTTTCAAGAACGATGAGGAAACTGTTGGAACCTCTACAAAATCCCCATATCACTAACTTTATGGATGACATTCTTGTTGCTACAAACACATTTGAAGAGCATATAGTAGCGCTCTCCATGTTGTTTGACAGACTGAGAGAAACTGGATTGACTGCACGTCCAACCAAGTGCTATATCGGTTGTAAGGAGTTGGAATTCCTAGGTCACACTATTTCTACAGGTCATGTGTCTCCTGACCCAAAGAATATAGAGAAGTTAAAGAAGGCACCCCGACCTCAAACGAAAAAAGATGTGAGATCATTTGTGTCATTTATGTGGGTTCTATTAGAAGTACATACCCCACTTTAACTCTCTGTGTGCACCATTAACTAACTTAACTAAGAAAGGACAGCCTGACAAAATCCAATGGAATGCTGATTGTGAAAAAGCTTACACAGAGCTAAAAGCAAAACTCACCAGCAAACCCATCCTTACGCTACCGATATCACACAGGAATTTGTATTAAGGACGGACGCTAGCAGTGTAGGTATTGGTGCAACTCTCTTGCAGCAATTAAAAGTCCAGCCGGAAAAACTTTTACCCGTCGCCTACGCTAGTAGGAAGCTGAATGCAGCTGAGTTGAATTACTCGACCATAGAGAAAGAATGTTTGGCTCTAATTTGGTCCATCGACAAATTTTCACCTTACCTGTATGGGACACACTTCATTGTCCAAAGCGATCACCAACCTTTAATATTCTTGGCTGCATCTAGAAAGTTGAATTCGAGATTGTTAAGGTGGAGTCTGCTTCTGGCGCCTTATTCCTTTACCGTGAATTACATTCCGGGAAGAGACAATGTAGGAGCTGATTTTTTAAGTCGACACCCTATTACTCTGGAAGGACAAACACAAAATAATTAACTACAGCAGGTGTTTACACGTCAGCTATGACAGCTCACAGCTAGGAAAGGATGGGGCTACTTCGTGACACGAGTGTGTAAACCCACTTATTAGTTAATATACTATGTCGAGATACAAATATGCCCCAGCCAATCAACGAGCAACGTTCACCAGTCTCTGAGCCTGAATAAAATTCGGCATAAGCCCTTTTTTCCGGGACGCGATCTCGGTCACGGCCATCTTGTCTCCCAATATGGCGGAAAAAATAATAAAATTAGGCATAAGTCCTGTTTTTTTTCGGGACTCGTCTCGGTCACGGATTGTACGGCGGATTGTACGGAACCGCATATAGCCAATCAGCTTGCCACGCCTAAAACCAATCAACAGCATTCCTTAAGCAGTAAATGTTACCTCATCTACCTATATATACGTGCGAGATTTTATTCAAACTCACACACACACCAACACGAAGCCAGCTAGACGACCGACTGGAGAAGAGAAGCTGTCAGACTGATTTATTGCTCACCTGCATTGACCGGGAACTCTTGCTTCACTAAAGTCGTCTGGCCTGTTTAAATCTTAGAGAGTAAACATATTTACTATAAACTTGTAGGAAAATAGGCCTACAGCAGATATATAATGTTTGTATTTGTTGTGTCATTTATACTACCTACACCTGTATATATTTAATATAAATTGTTTCACTATGAATGTATCTGGTTACTGATTGCATCTTGGGGAATTAGGTATAATGATTGTATTTCCTGATATGATCGATGAAGACGAAAACCAACTGAAATATAACCACAACAGTCCTTGTTAGGACTCATCTAACTCCAATCTATTGTCTCATATAACTCCAGTCTATTGTCTCATATAAAACCAATGAAATATAACCAAAACAGTCCTTGTTAGGACTCATATAACTCCAATCTATTGTCTCATATAACTCCAACCTGAAATATAACCAATCAGTCCTCGTCTCATATAACTCCTATCATCAGAACACAACAATATTGTTAGGATATATGTTACCAGCCAGTATAGCACTTGTCAGAGAGGGTCTGGTATATTATAGGGGGAAGGAAACGGTTGTATCACACCTAGGTGTACAGATTATTGGATGTATTCATGTATTAATTTATCAGAAAGAATGTTTTGCAAGTAGACACCTGTCTTGTCTCGATATTGCTGACTCATACTGAGCCATGTTGTCATTCATCCTACATGCAGACATCTGAGACACGCTCATCTCATACACAATAGAAATAGGTGGGCTTGAGGACAGAAATTAGCCCCTATTTTTACTTGTTACAGGTATTATTCGTGTCATCCAACCTGAGGTCGTATGTCCAGTCAATCCAGCTGCCTGGAACTTCGCAGGAGCACAGTGATTGCACAGGAGCTACATCTTTAGTCCCCCTCAGTCTTGGGTGGGCTAACGAAATGATCATCAGCGGGTGTTGTGTGCAGGAAATTAAGGACAGAATTGTTTCAAGAGATGAGTACACATTAGTACCAGTTCCGTCGGCAATTGTGAGCATTTAACTGTCAAGGACGAAAAACTGAGTTAGCGTAGCAAGAGACAAGAATAAGAGCGTAGCTGATAAATTTTATATACTTAATTAACAGCACAGCTGATAACTTTACTATAATTGATTAGCAGCACAGCTGATAATAATAATTTTGTTGCCTATAATTAGATATAAATGAAGTATAGTAAAATGTATATAAAATGACCAGGAAGATTATGAAATCATGAAAAGCAGGCATTGCTTGTGAGATACAAAAAGGACTCAGAAATCGTATAGAAAGAAATTCCGAACAGCTAAACTTCTTCCAGGAGAAAACTATCACCAATTCTCTGCTAGATTGGAAACTTATTTGGCAAAATGGAGTAGTTTAGGAAAGTGTCAGGATCTGAAAGAAATGGTAATGATGGAGAAATTGAAAGAGTCCATGCCTCAAGAAATGAGGAAGTTTATCATGGAACAAGGAGCAGAGAGATTGGGAGATATTGTAACTGTTACTGAGAGATATCAAGCAGCTCAGGCAGAATTATTAGGAAATAAGAAGAAACAAAGTGAAAACTTCAAATCATCACAAAACTATACCAAATATGAACAAAAGGACCATACCACAAGGAAACAAACAAAGAGTTGACCAAAAGGACAAAAACCCTCTAAGATCGGATAAGACACCTTACCGGAAGGAAGGAAAGTGGTGTAAAACTTGTCTAATGAGTAACTACAATACTGCAGACTGCAGAAGGAACAACCCTCCTTATCTCGCTGCTTGTCTTACAACAGGGAACAAGAGAAGGAAGGAACTTGCAGTTAGTCAGAATGACTTCATCATCCCCCTGTCTGTGAGGAAGTGACATGAAATGGCACTAAAATTCAGTGCTTATATGATTCCGGATTGGAATTCGACTCAGTTGTGAGTGCAGCCCTAGTGCACCTGATCAACTTACCACAGAAACAGTGGACATACAAGGGGCAATGCAGGGAACTGGCACCATGACACTTCCCATAGCAAGGATCAACGTGAGAAACTCGCTATGTGGAAGGAGTGATCCGAGCAGCAATGAGTGATGATCCTATATACCCGCTGGTAATAGGATGTAAATATGCCTTTTTGGGTTGACCCAATAAAACCTGTTGTCATGGCAGCAAACCATACCAGGTCGTGCACCAAAAAGGAGGAGGGAGATCTAATAAACATTCATCGTATAAAGATGAAAACGCTCAAACAGCAGACAGCACATTGAAGCCTTGTTTTGGCAAATTGCCAAAGACCCATAACCTCCAGAGAAAGGAGACTACTCTATGGAAAATGGCCTACTCTACAGACAAGCTGGAAAAGAACCTAAAGAGCATGGACAGCTGGTAATGCCAAAATTCTACAGGGAGGAAAATTATGGAGCAAGAGCATGCTACATCAGGCAGTGGTCACAGAGAAAAAGGGGCCACTGGTCAAAATATAGCATTGCGATAGTACTGGCCAGGAATAATTGAAGACATAAAATGGTATATAAAATCCTGTTCAGAATGTAACCAGGTAACCTCATTCAGAAGCGTAGACCAGTTACAGGACCTAGGGAAGCATTGTTACGGACGTAGGCCCACCAAGAAAACACACAAGAGGGAAAACAACGGGTAGATGCAGTGATAAAGAGAAAACAAAATCAACAAGTCTATCGTTACACCAGTAACCATGGCAACTCTCCGTATTGTACAGAGAGGGGACGTGAGACATCCCACCCCGACTAGATATTTGTCGGAACACCATGGCCTGGATCATTTGGAAAATTTGGTTAGTCAGCAACCAGTATTAAAATAGCTGCAGAAACAAACCCGAACCATAGGAGGCAGGAACCAGGGCTGTACCAAACGATTGATGGAGACAGGCCCCACTTCGGTATACTGTCTTTTACAATAGAAATAGGTGGGGATCCGGCAACGTTGTTGTATTGCCGTCCCCATACACGGTCCACTGGAAGCATTGTTGCGGACATGGACTGAACAATAGCAAGCACAAACACTCAAGGATGAGATTGACTATCTCTTAAAAGAGAAAATTATTTCAAAGGTCTGAATCTCCCTACAGCTCAAGTGTGGTGCTATTTAAGGAAACTTAGTGGTGGAATGAAACACAGGTTATGTATTGACTACAGGAAGCTAAATGCTATATCAGGTGGACAGAATCTCAGGTAGACCCATTACCTGACACCAATCAGTTGTTTGCTACATTGAGTAAGGCTAGGTATTTATCGAAGGTAGATCTAAGCAAGGGATACTACCAAATACAGTGAAACCAGAAGTTAGGAAAATGCTGGCATTTAGTACATCAGACGGACACTACGAGTTTAATGTACTACCTTTGGACTGAAAAATTTCTTCAAGTATCTTTTCAAGAACGATGAGGAAACTGTTGGAACCTCTACAAAATCCCCATATCACTAACTTTATGGATGACATTCTTGTTGCTACAAACACATTTGAAGAGCATATAGTAGCGCTCTCCATGTTGTTTGACAGACTGAGAGAAACTGGATTGACTGCACGTCCAACCAAGTGCTATATCGGTTGTAAGGAGTTGGAATTCCTAGGTCACACTATTTCTACAGGTCATATGTCTCCTGACTCAAAGAATATAGAGAAGTTAAAGAAGGCACCCCGACCTCAAACGAAAAAAGATGTGAGATCATTTGTGTCATTTATGTGGGTTCTATTAGAAGTACATACCCCACTTTAACTCTCTGTGTGCACCATTAACTAACTTAACTAAGAAAGGACAGCCTGACAAAATCCAATGGAATGCTGATTGTGAAAAAAGCTTACACAGAGCTAAAAGCAAAACTCACCAGCAAACCAATCCTTACGCTACCGATATCACACAGGAATTTGTATTAAGGACGGACGCTAGCAGTGTAGGTATTGGTGCAACTCTCTTGCAGCAATTAAAAGTCCAGCCGGAAAAACTTTTACCCGTCGCCTACGCTAGTAGGAAGCTGAATGCAGCTGAGTTGAATTACTCGACCATAGAGAAAGAATGTTTGGTTCTAATTTGGTCCATCGACAAATTTTCACCTTACCTGTATGGGACACACTTCATTGTCCAAAGCGATCATCAACCTTTAATATTCTTGGCTGCATCTAGAAAGTTGAATTCGAGATTGTTAAGGTGGAGTCTGCTTCTGGCGCCTTATTCCTTTACCGTGAATTACATTCCGGGAAGAGACAATGTAGGAGCTGATTTTTTAAGTCGACACCCTATTACTCTGGAAGGACAAACACAAAATAATTAACTACAGCAGGTGTTTACACGTCAGCTATGACAGCTCACAGCTAGGAAAGGATGGGGCTACTTCGTGACACGAGTGTGTAAACCCACTTATTAGTTAATATACTATGTCGAGATACAAATATGCCCCAGCCAATCAACGAGCAACGTTCACCAGTCTCTGAGCCAGAATAAAATTCGGCATAAGCCCTGTTTTTCGGGACGTGATCTCGGTCACGGCCATCTTGTTTCCCAATATAGCGGAAAAAATAATAAAATTAGGCATAAGTCCTGTTTTTTTCGGGACTCGTCTCGGTCACGGATTGTACGGCGGATTGTACGTAACCGCATATAGCCAATCAGCTTGCCACGCCGAGAAGCAATCAACAGCATTCCTTAAGCAGTAAAAGTTACCTCATCTACCTATATATACGTGCGAGATTTTATTCAAACTCACACACACACCAACACGAAGCCAGCTAGACGACCGACTGGAGAAGAGAAGCTGTCAGCCTGATTTATTGCTCACCTGAATTGACCGGGAACTCTTGCTTCACTAAAGTCGTCTGGCCTGTTTAAATCTTAGAGGGTAAATATATTTACTATAAACTTGTAGGAAAATAGGCCTACAGCAGATATATAATGTTTGTATTTGTTGTGTCATTTATACTACCTACATCTGTATATATTTAATATAAATTGTTTCACTATGAATGTATCTGGTTACTGATTGTATCTTGGGGAATTAGGTATAATGATTGTATTTCCTGATTATGATCGATGAAGACGAAAACCAACTGAAATATAACCAAAACAGTCCTTGTTAGGACTCATCTAACTCCAATCTATTGTCTCATATAACTCCATTCTATTGTCTCATATAAAACCAATGAAATATAACCAAAACAGTCCTTGTTAGGACTCACATAACTCCAATCTATTGTCTCATATAACTCCAACCTGAAATATAACCAATCAGTCCTCGTCTCATATAACTTCTATCATCAGAACACAACAATATTGTTAGGATATATGTTACCAGCCAGTATAGCACTTGTCAGAGAGGGTCTGGTATATTATAGGGGGAAGGAAACGGTTGTATCACACCTAGGTGTACAGATTATTGGATGTATTCATGTATTAATTTATCAGAAAGAATGTTTTGCAAGTAGACACCTGTCTTGTCTCGATATTGCTGACTCATACTGAGCCATGTTGTCATTCATCCTACATGCAGACATCTGAGACACGCTCATCTCATACACAATAGAAATAGGTGGGCTTGAGGACAGAAATTAGCCCCTATTTTTACTTGTTACAGGTTTTATTCGTGTCATCCAACCTGAGGTCGTATGTCCATTCAATCAGCTGCCCGGAACTTCGCAGGAGCACAGTGATTGCACAGGAGCTACATCTTTAGTCCCCCTCAGTCTTGGGTGGGCTAACGAAACGATCATCAGTGGGTGTTGTGTGCAAGAAATTAAGGACAGAACTGTTTCAAGAGATGAGAACACATTAGTACCAGTTCCGTCGGCAATTGTGAGCATTTAACTGCCAAGGACGAAAAACTGAGTTAGCGTAGCAAGTGACAAGAATAAGAGCATAGCTGATAAATTTTATATACTTAATTAACAGCATAGTTGATACCTTTACTATAATTGATTAACAGCACAGCTGATATAATTTTTGTTCCTATAATTGGAAGACTTGTAATATATATATATATATAAATGTATATGTATGTGTATATATATATATATATATATATATATATATATATATATATATATACACATATATATATATATATATATATATATATATATATATATGTAAATCATTTGTAAACTTACAAATCCATTGCATTCCATTTTTTCAACATCCACCCTTCAGCACAAGAGTAGATAGTGTATATACTAAATAAATAATAAGGAAATTGTATTTGAAACGACACGTCAATTTTATAATGTAAAATCTGTTTCCTTGTTTTAATATCACAGTTAGTTTACACAGCGGGGGTGGCATTGTATGACTATCTCCTCTCTACTAATTTTTCGAGATCAGATCATTCACAGCCGTAACTAATTTGTGATACCAGAAGTTTCTCTTATACACTGGGACTTCACCATTTTCCTGCAGAAATTATGTAATTGTCAGTACTATACTGATCCTAGAGCTAATAAAAACCTCACGCTACAATATCCCAGTCTATTTGCTGGTAAGAAAAGAAGTGGAGACAAGAGGCATCCCTTGTGCACTCCCTTTCTAATCCCAAGCAGTTATAATATTACTGGTGCTTAAATCGTTACAACATTTTTATTTAAATATATGCATACAAACATACATCTATAAATGTGTGCATGCATACATGTATATATGTTTGTTGGTGCCGAGCATTTTCTTGCTTGAACTTATTTTTTAAAACTTTAATTTCGCGTAACTTGTTGCACCCGAGTATAAATAAAAGCACTCGTACAGTACAAGTTTCCAGGCTCTTTCTTTGAAGCG
>JAMPIV010002378.1:0-175000 GCA_024509875.1 Oreohelix idahoensis
GTGACACGCTGTGTGGGGAGGCTGTGTAGGGAAGCTGTGTGAGAGGCTGTGTGACAGGCTGTCTGACAGGCTGTGTGAGATTCAGTGTGAGAGGCTTTGTGAGAGGCTGTGTGACTGGATGTGGGAGGCTGTGTGACAGGATGTGGGAGAAGCTGTGTGACAAGCTGTGTGACAGGCTGTGTGACAGGCTATACGACTTGCTGTGTGACAGGCTGCGTGACAGGCTGTGTGACACGAGCGTATATGATCACCAAATGTGAGATAAAATCACTGGAAAAATGTGGTAATGTGTCAGCAGAGAAGGATGAGCAAAAACAATACAAAAGAGAAAGAGCAATAAAAACATCGAGTCAAACAAGACAAGGATCAGTAATTGTGGATGGCACGGGAAAATCCTACAACTGAGCTGGTGACCACACTTGAAATATATCCAGAGGGAAGTTGGGGCAACTGGACAGCAGAGCTGGAAATTAATGAACTGATAAGTCGTCATGCTGGGGATGATGAGACCATTGTGTACACTGATGGGTCTGAACTCCGTTGTGAGAAACCAGGATGGGGCGTCTAGGTGAGAATAAAGTTACGGTCGTCAGTGAACATATCGGAGCTTACATGACAACAACCTCCAGCGTGATAATGGTGATAAAGGCAGCTACTGCGGCCATGGGGTGAATGTCTGAAACTCCATCACCCAGGGCAGTTATTGTTTCAAACTCTCAGTCCACGCTTTGGTATGTCCAGCATGGATGGCTACGGCAGGAATAGAAAAAAAGGCATAGAAGCCTCGAGTCTTCAAGAGCTACCGCGAATCTACGGCCCTGGTCATGCAAGAGTACGCGGCAATGACAGGACTGACTGACTATCGTCGAGAACACCTATAGTTGGGACTTTGGATATGGATAAAGGAGAGATACTAAGGACAACTGATGAGCGCCTGTTAGAGAACGACACCTCAATCGATGAATCAACAAGGCTAAGACTGTTAGAATTTGGAATCAAACATAACACTAGCAGGGATGGATGTATGAGAGGACACATACAGCGTGTATACAGAAACATTTAACATTCATACTCTTCGATATTTGCTGTGGGAGACTGAGCACCAGTGGGTTTGCCCGGCGTGCAGTGATGTCGACTCTGATCAACAAAAAGAACAACAATATCTGACATGTCATCAGAGGCCACTAAGATGAGATTGTGGACGGAGTTGGCAACCTTTAACACGTCAAACAATGTTGCTAGAGAAAATGTCCCGGCACTAAGATGAGATTGTGGACGGAGTTGGCAACCTTTAACACGTCAAACAATGTTGCTAGAGAAAATGTCCCGGCACTAAGATGAGATTGTGGACGGAGTTGGCAACCTTTAACACGTCAAACAATGTTGCTAGAGAAAATGTCCCGGCACTAAGATGAGATTGTGGACGGAGTTGGCAACCTTTAACATGTCAAACAATGTTGCTAGAGAAAATGTCCCGGCACTAAGATGAGACTGTGGACGGTGTTGGCAACCTTTAACATGTCAAACAATGTTGCAAGAGAAAATGTCCCGGCACTAAGATGAGATTGTGGACGGTGTTGGCAACCTTTAACATGTCAAACAATGTTGCTAGAGAAAATGTCCCGGCACTAAGATGAGATTGTGGACGGTGTTGGCAACCTTTAACACGTCAAACAATGTTGCTAGAGAAAATGTCCCGGCACTAAGATGAGATTGTGGACGGTGTTGGCAACCTTTAACATGTCAAACAATGTTGCTAGAGAAAATGTCCCGGCACTAAGATGAGATTGCGGATGGAGTTGGCAACCTTTAACACGTCAAACAATGTTGCTAGAGAAAATGTCCCGGCACTAAGATGAGATTGTGGACGGAGTTGGCAACCTTTAACATGTCAAACAATGTTGCTAGAGAAAATGTCCCGGCACTAAGATGAGATTGTGGACGGAGTTGGCAACCTTTAACATGTCAAACAATGTTGCTAGAGAAAATGTCCCGGCACTAAGATGAGATTGTGGACGGTGTTGGCAACCTTTAACATGTCAAACAATGTTGCTAGAGAAAATGTCCCGGCACTAAGATGAGATTGTGGACGGTGTTGGCAACCTTTAACACGTCAAACAATGTTGCTAGAGAAAATGTCCCCGGCACTAAGATGAGATTGTGGACGGTGTTGGCAACCTTTAACACGTCAAGGAATGTTGGTAGAGATAATGTCCCGGCACTAAGATCAGATTGTGGACGGTGTTGGGAACCTTTAACACGTCAAACAATGTTGCTAGAGAAAATGTCCCGGCACTAAGATGAGATTGTGGACGGTGTTGGCAACCTTTAACATGTCAAACAATGTTGCTAGAGAAAATGTCCCGGCACTAAGATGAGATTGTGGACGGTGTTGGCAACCTTTAACATGTCAAACAATGTTGCTAGAGAAAATGTCCCGGCACTAAGATGAGATTGTGGACGGAGTTGGCAACCTTTAACATGTCAAACAATGTTGCTAGAGAAAATGTCCCGGCACTAAGATGAGATTGTGGACGGTGTTGGCAACCTTTAACACGTCAAACAATGTTGCTAGAGAAAATGTCCCGGCACTAAGATGAGATTGTGGACGGTGTTGGCAACCTTTTTAACATGTCAAACAATGTTGCTAGAGAAAATGTCCGGCACTAAGATGAGATTGTGGACGGTGTTGGCAACCTTTAACATGTCAAACAATGTTGCTAGAGAAAATGTCCCGGCACTAAGATGAGATTGTGGACGGTGTTGGCAACCTTTAACATGTCAAACAATGTTGCTAGAGAAAATGTCCCGGCACTAAGATGAGATCGTGTACGGAGTTGGCAGCGTTTAACGTGTCAGACAATGTTGCTAGAGAAAATGTCCCGGCACTAAGATGAGATTGTGGACGGAGTTGGCAACCTTTAACATGTCAAACAATGTTGCTAGAGAAAATGTCCTGGCACTAAGATGAGATTGTGGACGGTGTTGGCAACCTTTAACATGTCAAACAATGTTGCTAGAGAAAATGTCCCGGCACTAAGATGAGATTGTGGACGGTGTTGGCAACCTTTAACATGTCAAACAATGTTGCTAGAGAAAATGTCCCGGCACTAAGATGAGATCGTGTACGGAGTTGGCAACCTTTAACATGTCAAACAATGTTGCTAGAGAAAATGTCCCGGCACTAAGATGAGATTGTGGACGGTGTTGGCAACCTTTAACATGTCAAACAATGTTGCTAGAGAAAATGTCCCGGCACTAAGATGAGATTGTGGACGGAGTTAGCAACCTTTAACATGTCAAACAATGTTGCTAGAGAAAATGTCCTGGCACTAAGATGAGATTGTGGACGGTGTTGGCAACCTTTAACATGTCAAACAATGTTGCTAGAAAAAATGTCCCGGCACTAAGATGAGATTGTGGACGGAGTTGGCAACCTTTAACACGTCAAACAATGTTGCTAGAGAAAATGTACCGGCACTAAGATGAGATTGTGGACGGAGTTGGCAACCTTTAACATGTCAAACAATGTTGCTAGAGAAAATGTCCCGGCACTAAGATGAGATTGTGGACGGAGTTGGCAACCTTTAACATGTCAAACAATGTTGCTAGAGAAAATGTCCCGGTACTAAGATGAGATTGTGGACGGAGTTGGCAACCTTTAACATGTCAAACAATGTTGCTAGAGAAAATGTCCCGGCACTAAGATGAGATTGTGGACGGAGTTGGCAACCTTTAACATGTCAAACAATGTTGCTAGAGAAAATGTCCCGGCACTAAGATGAGATTGTGGACGGAGTTGGCAACCTTTAACACGTCAAACAATGTTGCTAGAGAAAATGTCCCGGCACTAAGATGAGATTGTGGACGGAGTTGGCAACCTTTAACGTGTCAAACAATGTTGCTAGAGAAAATGTCCCGGCACTAAGATGAGATTGTGGACGGAGTTGGCAACCTTTAACATGTCAAACAATGTTGCTAGAGAAGATGTCCCGGCACTAAGATGAGATTGTGGACGGAGTTGGCAACCTTTAACATGTCAAACAGTGTTGCTAGAGAAAATGTCCCGGCACTAAGATGAGATTGTGGACGGAGTTGGCAACCTTTAATTGTCAAACAATGTTGCTAGAGAAAATGTCCCGGCACTAAGATGAGATTGTGGACGGAGTTGGCAACCTTTAACACGTCAAACAATGTTGCTAGAGAAAATGTCCCGGCACTAAGATGAGATTGTGGACGGAGTTGGCAACCTTTAACTTGTCAAACAATGTTGCTAGAGAAAATGTCCCGGCACTAAGATGAGATTGTGGACGGAGTTGGCAACCTTTAACATGTCAAACAATGTTGCTAGAGAAAATGTCCCGGTACTAAGATGAGATCGTGTACGGAGTTGGCAACCTTTAACATGTCAAACAATGTTGCTAGAGAAAATGTCCCGGCACTAAGATGAGATTGTGGACGGAGTTGGCAACCTTTAACACGTCAAAAATTGTTGCTAGAGAAAATGTCCCGGCACTAAGATGAGATCGTGTACGGAGTTGGCAACCTTTAACATGTCAAACAATGTTGCTAGAGAAAATGTCCCGGCACTAAGATGAGATTGTGGACGGAGTTGGCAACCTTTAACACGTCAAACAATGTTGCTAGAGAAAATGTCCCGGCACTAAGATGAGATTGTGGACGGAGTTGGCAACCTTTAACACGTCAAACAATGTTGCTAGAGAAAATGTCCCGGCACTAAGATGAGAGATTGTGGACGGTGTTGGCAACCTTTAACATGTCAAACAATGTTGCTAGAGAAAATGTCCCGGCACTAAGATGAGATTGTGGACGGAGTTGGCAACCTTTAACAGGTCAAACAATGTTGCTAGAGAAAATGTCCCGGCACTAAGATGAGATTGTGGACGGAGTTGGCAACCTTTAACACGTCAAACAATGTTGCTAGAGAAAATGTCCCGGCACTAAGATGAGATTGTGGACGGAGTTGGCAACCTTTAACACGTCAAACAATGTTGCTAGAGAAAATGTCCCGGCACTAAGATGAGATTGTGGACGGTGTTGGCAACCTTTAACACGTCAAACAATGTTGCTAGAGAAAATGTCCCGGCACTAAGATGAGATTGTGGACGGTGTTGGCAACCTTTAACACGTCAAACAATGTTGCTAGAGAAAATGTCCCGGCACTAAGATCAGATTGTGGACGGTGTTGGGAACCTTTAACACGTCAAACAATGTTGCTAGAGAAAAGGTCCCGGCACTAAGATGAGATTGTGGACGGTGTTGGCAACCTTTAACATGTCAAACAATGTTGCTAGAGAAAATGTCCCGGCACTAAGATGAGATTGTGGACGGTGTTGGCAACCTTTAACATGTCAAACAATGTTGCTAGAGAAAATGTCCCGGCACTAAGATGAGATTGTGGACGGAGTTGGCAACCTTTAACATGTCAAACAATTTTGCTAGAGAAAATGTCCCGGCACTAAGATGAGATTGTGGACGGTGTTGGCAACCTTTAACACGTCAAACAATGTTGCTAGAGAAAATGTCCCGGCACTAAGATGAGATTGTGGACGGAGTTGGCAACCTTTTACATGTCAAACAATGTTGCTAGAGAAAATGTCCCGGCACTAAGATGAGATTGTGGACGGTGTTGGCAACCTTTAACACGTCAAACAATGTTGCTAGAGAAAATGTCCCGGCACTAAGATGAGATTGTGGACGGAGTTGGCAACCTTTAACATGTCAAACAATGTTGCTAGAGAAAATGTCCCGGCACTAAGATGAGATTGTGGACGGAGTTGGCAACCTTTAACATGTCAAACAATGTTGCTAGAGAAAATGTCCCGGCACTAAGATGAGATTGTGGACGGTGTTGGCAACCTTTAACACGTCAAACAATGTTGCTAGAGAAAATGTCCCGGCACTAAGATGAGATTGTGGACGGTGTTGGCAACCTTTAACATGTCAAACAATGTTGCTAGAGAAAATGTCCCGGCACTAAGATGAGATTGTGGACGGTGTTGGCAACCTTTAACATGTCAAACAATGTTGCCAGAGAAAATGTCCCGGCACTAAGATGAGATCGTGTACGGAGTTGGCAACCTTTAACATGTCAAACAATGTTGCTAGAGAAAATGTCCCGGCACTAAGATGAGATTGTGGACGGAGTTGGCAACCTTTAACATGTCAAACAATGTTGCTAGAGAAAATGTCCTGGCACTAAGATGAGATTGTGGACGGTGTTGGCAACCTTTAACATGTCAAACAATGTTGCTAGAGAAAATGTCCCGGCACTAAGATGAGATTGTGGACGGTGTTGGCAACCTTTAACATGTCAAACAATGTTGCTAGAGAAAATGTCCCGGCACTAAGATGAGATCGTGTACGGAGTTGGCAACCTTTAACATGTCAAACAATGTTGCTAGAGAAAATGTCCCGGCACTAAGATGAGATTGTGGACGGTGTTGGCAACCTTTAACATGTCAAACAATGTTGCTAGAGAAAATGTCCCGGCACTAAGATGAGATTGTGGACGGAGTTGGCAACCTTTAACATGTCAAACAATGTTGCTAGAGAAAATGTCCCGGCACTAAGATGAGATTGTGGACGGTGTTGGCAACCTTTAACATGTCAAACAATGTTGCTAGAGAAAAATGTCCCGGCACTAAGATGAGATTGTGGACGGAGTTGGCAACCTTTAACACGTCAAACAATGTTGCTAGAGAAAATGTCCCGGCACTAAGATGAGATTGTGGACGGAGTTGGCAACCTTTAACATGTCAAACAATGTTGCTAGAGAAAATGTCCCGGCACTAAGATGAGATTGTGGACGGAGTTGGCAACCTTTAACATGTCAAACAATGTTGCTAGAGAAAATGTCCCGGTACTAAGATGAGATTGTGGACGGAGTTGGCAACCTTTAACATGTCAAACAATGTTGCTAGAGAAAATGTCCCGGCACTAAGATGAGATTGTGGACGGAGTTGGCAACCTTTAACATGTCAAACAATGTTGCTAGAGAAAATGTCCCGGCACTAAGATGAGATTGTGGACGGAGTTGGCAACCTTTAACACGTCAAACAATGTTGCTAGAGAAAATGTCCCGGCACTAAGATGAGATTGTGGACGGAGTTGGCAACCTTTAACGTGTCAAACAATGTTGCTAGAGAAAATGTCCCGGCACTAAGATGAGATTGTGGACGGTGTTGGCAACCTTTAACATGTCAAACAATGTTGCTAGAGAAGATGTCCCGGCACTAAGATGAGATTGTGGACGGAGATGGCAACCTTTAACATGTCAAACAGTGTCGCGAGAGAAAACGTCCGGCACAAAGATGAGATTCTGTACGCAGTTGGCAACCTTTACATGTCAAACAATGTTGCTAGAGAAAATGTCCCGGCACTAAGATGAGATTGTGGACGGAGTTGGCAACCTTTAACACGTCAAACAATGTTGCTAGAGAAAATGTCCCGGCACTAAGATGAAAATGTCCCGGCACTAAGATGAGATTGTGGACGGAGTTGGCAACCTTTAACATGTCAAACAATGTTGCTAGAGAAAATGTCCCGGTACTAAGATGAGATCGTGTACGGAGTTGGCAACCTTTAACATGTCAAACAATGTTGCTAGAGAAAATGTCCCGGCACTAAGATGAGATTGTGGACGGAGTTGGCAACCTTTAACACGTCAAAAATTGTTGCTAGAGAAAATGTCCCGGCACTAAGATGAGATCGTGTACGGAGTTGGCAACCTTTAACATGTCAAACAATGTTGCTAGAGAAAATGTCCCGGCACTAAGATGAGATTGTGGACGGAGTTGGCAACCTTTAACACGTCAAACAATGTTGCTAGAGAAAATGTCCCGGCACTAAGATGAGATTGTGGACGGAGTTGGCAACCTTTAACACGTCAAACAATGTTGCTAGAGAAAATGTCCCGGCACTAAGATGAGATTGTGGACGGTGTTGGCAACCTTTAACATGTCAAACAATGTTGCTAGAGAAAATGTCCCGGCACTAAGATGAGATTGTGGACGGAGTTGGCAACCTTTAACAGGTCAAACAATGTTGCTAGAGAAAATGTCCCGGCACTAAGATGAGATTGTGGACGGAGTTGGCAACCTTTAACACGTCAAACAATGTTGCTAGAGAAAATGTCCCGGCACTAAGATGAGATTGTGGACGGAGTTGGCAACCTTTAACACGTCAAACAATGTTGCTAGAGAAAATGTCCCGGCACTAAGATGAGATTGTGGACGGTGTTGGCAACCTTTAACACGTCAAACAATGTTGCTAGAGAAAATGTCCCGGCACTAAGATGAGATTGTGGACGGTGTTGGCAACCTTTAACACGTCAAACAATGTTGCTAGAGAAAATGTCCCGGCACTAAGATGAGATTGTGGACGGTGTTGGCAACCTTTAACACGTCAAACAATGTTGCTAGAGAAAATGTCCCGGCACTAAGATGAGATTGTGGACGGTGTTGGCAACCTTTAACATGTCAAACAATGTTGCTAGAGAAAATGTCCCGGCACTAAGATGAGATTGTGGACGGTGTTGGCAACCTTTAACATGTCAAACAATGTTGCTAGAGAAAATGTCCCGGCACTAAGATGAGATTGTGGACGGTGTTGGCAACCTTTAACATGTCAAACAATGTTGCTAGAGAAAATGTCCCGGCACTAAGATGAGATTGTGGACGGTGTTGGCAACCTTTAACATGTCAAACAATGTTGCTAGAGAAAATGTCCCGGCACTAAGATGAGATTGTGGACGGTGTTGGCAACCTTTAACATGTCAAACAATGTTGCTAGAGAAAATGTCCCGGCACTAAGATGAGATTGTGGACGGAGTTGGCAACCTTTAACATGTCAAACAATGTTGCTAGAGAAAATGTCCCGGCACTAAGATGAGATTGTGGACGGAGTTGGCAACCTTTAACATGTCAAACAATGTTGCTAGAGAAAATGTCCCGGCACTAAGATGAGATTGTGGACGGAGTTGGCAACCTTTAACATGTCAAACAATGTTGCTAGAGAAAATGTCCCGGCACTAAGATGAGATTGTGGACGGAGTTGGCAACCTTTAACATGTCAAACAATGTTGCTAGAGAAAATGTCCCGGCACTAAGATGAGATTGTGGACGGAGTTGGCAACCTTTAACATGTCAAACAATGTTGCTAGAGAAAATGTCCCGGCACTAAGATGAGATTGTGGACGGAGTTGGCAACCTTTAACATGTCAAACAATGTTGCGCTAGAGAAAATGTCCCGGCACTAAGATGAGATTGTGGACGGTGTTGGCAACCTTTAACATGTCAAACAATGTTGCTAGAGAAAATGTCCCGGCACTAAGATGAGATTGTGGACGGTGTTGGCAACCTTTAACATGTCAAACAATGTTGCTAGAGAAAATGTCCCGGCACTAAGATGAGATTGTGGACGGAGTTGGCAACCTTTAACATGTCAAACAATGTTGCTAGAGAAAATGTCCCGGCACTAAGATGAGATTGTGGACGGAGTTGGCAACCTTTAACATGTCAAACAATGTTGCTAGAGAAAATGTCCCGGCACTAAGATGAGATTGTGGACGGAGTTGGCAACCTTTAACATGTCAAACAATGTTGCTAGAGAAAATGTCCTGGCACTAAGATGAGATTGTGGACGGTGTTGGCAACCTTTAACATGTCAAACAATGTTGCTAGAGAAAATGTCCCGGCACTAAGATGAGATTGTGGACGGTGTTGGCAACCTTTAACATGTCAAACAATGTTGCTAGAGAAAATGTCCCGGCACTAAGATGAGATCGTGTACGGAGTTGGCAACCTTTAACATGTCAAACAATGTTGCTAGAGAAAATGTCCCGGCACTAAGATGAGATTGTGGACGGTGTTGGCAACCTTTAACATGTCAAACAATGTTGCTAGAGAAAATGTCCCGGCACTAAGATGAGATTGTGGACGGAGTTGGCAACCTTTAACATGTCAAACAATGTTGCTAGAGAAAATGTCCCGGCACTAAGATGAGATTGTGGACGGTGTTGGCAACCTTTAACATGTCAAACAATGTTGCTAGAAAAAAATGTCCCGGCACTAAGATGAGATTGTGGACGGAGTTGGCAACCTTTAACACGTCAAACAATGTTGCTAGAGAAAATGTCCCGGCACTAAGATGAGATTGTGGACGGAGTTGGCAACCTTTAACATGTCAAACAATGTTGCTAGAGAAAATGTCCCGGCACTAAGATGAGATTGTGGACGGAGTTGGCAACCTTTAACATGTCAAACAATGTTGCTAGAGAAAATGTCCCGGTACTAAGATGAGATTGTGGACGGAGTTGGCAACCTTTAACATGTCAAACAATGTTGCTAGAGAAAATGTCCCGGCACTAAGATGAGATTGTGGACGGAGTTGGCAACCTTTAACATGTCAAACAATGTTGCTAGAGAAAATGTCCCGGCACTAAGATGAGATTGTGGACGGAGTTGGCAACCTTTAACACGTCAAACAATGTTGCTAGAGAAAATGTCCCGGCACTAAGATGAGATTGTGGACGGAGTTGGCAACCTTTAACGTGTCAAACAATGTTGCTAGAGAAAATGTCCCGGCACTAAGATGAGATTGTGGACGGTGTTGGCAACCTTTAACATGTCAAACAATGTTGCTAGAGAAGATGTCCCGGCACTAAGATGAGATTGTGGACGGAGTTGGCAACCTTTAACATGTCAAACAGTGTTGCTAGAGAAAATGTCCCGGCACTAAGATGAGATTGTGGACGGAGTTGGCAACCTTTAATTGTCAAACAATGTTGCTAGAGAAAATGTCCCGGCACTAAGATGAGATTGTGGACGGAGTTGGCAACCTTTAACACGTCAAACAATGTTGCTAGAGAAAATGTCCCGGCACTAAGATGAGATTGTGGACGGAGTTGGCAACCTTTAACTTCTCAAACAATGTTGCTAGAGAAAATGTCCCGGCACTAAGATGAGATTGTGGACGGAGTTGGCAACCTTTAACATGTCAAACAATGTTGCTAGAGAAAATGTCCCGGTACTAAGATGAGATCGTGTACGGAGTTGGCAACCTTTAACATGTCAAACAATGTTGCTAGAGAAAATGTCCCGGCACTAAGATGAGATTGTGGACGGAGTTGGCAACCTTTAACACGTCAAAAATTGTTGCTAGAGAAAATGTCCCGGCACTAAGATGAGATCGTGTACGGAGTTGGCAACCTTTAACATGTCAAACAATGTTGCTAGAGAGAAAATGTCCCGGCACTAAGATGAGATTGTGGACGGAGTTGGCAACCTTTAACACGTCAAACAATGTTGCTAGAGAAAATGTCCCGGCACTAAGATGAGATTGTGGACGGAGTTGGCAACCTTTAACACGTCAAACAATGTTGCTAGAGAAAATGTCCCGGCACTAAGATGAGATTGTGGACGGTGTTGGCAACCTTTAACATGTCAAACAATGTTGCTAGAGAAAATGTCCCGGCACTAAGATGAGATTGTGGACGGAGTTGGCAACCTTTAACACGTCAAACAATGTTGCTAGAGAAAATGTCCCGGCACTAAGATGAGATTGTGGACGGAGTTGGCAACCTTTAACACGTCAAACAATGTTGCTAGAGAAAATGTCCCGGCACTAAGATGAGATTGTGGACGGAGTTGGCAACCTTTAACACGTCAAACAATGTTGCTAGAGAAAATGTCCCGGCACTAAGATGAGATTGTGGACGGAGTTGGCAACCTTTAACACGTCAAACAATGTTGCTAGAGAAAATGTCCCGGCACTAAGATGAGATTGTGGACGGAGTTGGCAACCTTTAACACGTCAAACAATGTTGCTAGAGAAAATGTCCCGGCACTAAGATGAGATTGTAGAGAAAATGTCCCGGCACTAAGATGAGATTGTGGACGGGTGTTGGCAACCTTTAACATGTCAAACAATGTTGCTAGAGAAAATGTCCCGGCACTAAGATGAGATTGTGGACGGTGTTGGCAACCTTTAACATGTCAAACAATGTTGCTAGAGAAAATGTCCCGGCACTAAGATGAGATTGTGGACGGAGTTGGCAACCTTTAACATGTCAAACAATGTTGCTAGAGAAAATGTCCCGGCACTAAGATGAGATTGTGGACGGTGTTGGCAACCTTTAACACGTCAAACAATGTTGCTAGAGAAAATGTCCCGGCACTAAGATGAGATTGTGGACGGAGTTGGCAACCTTTAACATGTCAAACAATGTTGCTAGAGAAAATGTCCCGGCACTAAGATGAGATTGTGGACGGTGTTGGCAACCTTTAACATGTCAAACAATGTTGCTAGAGAAAATGTCCCGGCACTAAGATGAGATTGTGGACGGAGTTGGCAACCTTTAACATGTCAAACAATGTTGCTAGAGAAAATGTCCCGGCACTAAGATGAGATTGTGGACGGAGTTGGCAACCTTTAACATGTCAAACAATGTCGCTAGAGAAAATGTCCCGGCACTAAGATGAGATTGTGGACGGTGTTGGCAACCTTTAACATGTCAAACAATGTTGCTAGAGAAAATGTCCCGGCACTAAGATGAGATTGTGGACGGAGTTGGCAACCTTTAACATGTCAAACAATGTTGCTAGAGAAAATGTCCCGGCACTAAGATGAGATTGTGGACGGAGTTGGCAACCTTTAACATGTCAAACAATGTTGCTAGAGAAAATGTCCCGGCACTAAGATGAGATTGTGGACGGAGTTGGCAACCTTTAACATGTCAAACAATGTTGCTAGAGAAAATGTCCCGGCACTAAGATGAGATTGTGGACGGAGTTGGCAACCTTTAACATGTCAAACAATGTTGCTAGAGAAAATGTCCCGGCACTAAGATGAGATTGTGGACGGTGTTGGCAACCTTTAACATGTCAAACAATGTTGCTAGAGAAAATGTCCCGGCACTAAGATGAGATTGTGGACGGTGTTGGCAACCTTTAACATGTCAAACAATGTTGCTAGAGAAAATGTCCCGGCACTAAGATGAGATCGTGTACGGAGTTGGCAACCTTTAACATGTCAAACAATGTTGCTAGAGAAAATGTCCCGGCACTAAGATGAGATTGTGGACGGTGTTGGCAACCTTTAACATGTCAAACAATGTTGCTAGAGAAAATGTCCCGGCACTAAGATGAGATTGTGGACGGAGTTGGCAACCTTTAACATGTCAAACAATGTTGCTAGAGAAAATGTCCCGGCACTAAGATGAGATTGTGGACGGTGTTGGCAACCTTTAACATGTCAAACAATGTTGCTAGAAAAAATGTCCCGGCACTAAGATGAGATTGTGGACGGAGTTGGCAACCTTTAACACGTCAAACAATGTTGCTAGAGAAAATGTCCCGGCACTAAGATGAGATTGTGGACGGAGTTGGCAACCTTTAACATGTCAAACAATGTTGCTAGAGAAAATGTCCCGGCACTAAGATGAGATTGTGGACGGAGTTGGCAACCTTTAACATGTCAAACAATGTTGCTAGAGAAAATGTCCCGGTACTAAGATGAGATTGTGGACGGAGTTGGCAACCTTTAACATGTCAAACAATGTTGCTAGAGAAAATGTCCCGGCACTAAGATGAGATTGTGTACGGAGTTGGCAACCTTAACATGTCAAACAATGTTGCTAGAGAAAATGTCCCGGCACTAAGATGAGATTGTGGACGGAGTTGGCAACCTTTAACACGTCAAACAATGTTGCTAGAGAAAATGTCCCGGCACTAAGATGAGATTGTGGACGGAGTTGGCAACCTTTAACATGTCAAACAATGTTGCTAGAGAAAATGTCCCCGCACTAAGATGAGATTGTGGACGGAGTTGGCAACCTTTAACATGTCAAACAATGTTGCTAGAGAAAATGTCCCGGCACTAAGATGAGATTGTGGACGGAGTTGGCAACCTTTAACATGTCAAACAGTGTTGCTAGAGAAAATGTCCCGGCACTAAGATGAGATTGTGGACGGAGTTGGCAACCTTTAATTGTCAAACAATGTTGCTAGAGAAAATGTCCCGGCACTAAGATGAGATTGTGGACGGAGTTGGCAACCTTTAACACGTCAAACAATGTTGCTAGAGAAAATGTCCCGGCACTAAGATGAGATTGTGGACGGAGTTGGCAACCTTTAACATGTCAAACAATGTTGCTAGAGAAAATGTCCCGGCACTAAGATGAGATTGTGGACGGAGTTGGCAACCTTTAACATGTCAAACAATGTTGCTAGAGAAAATGTCCCGGCACTAAGATGAGATTGTGGACGGAGTTGGCAACCTTTAACATGTCAAACAATGTTGCTAGAGAAAATGTCCCGGCACTAAGATGAGATTGTGGACGGAGTTGGCAACCTTTAACATGTCAAACAATGTTGCTAGAGAAAATGTCCCGGCACTAAGATGAGATTGTGGACGGAGTTGGCAACCTTTAACATGTCAAACAATGTTGCTAGAGAAAATGTCCCGGCACTAAGATGAGATTGTGGACGGAGTTGGCAACCTTTAACACGTCAAACAATGTTGCTAGAGAAAATGTCCCGGCACTAAGATGAGATTGTGGACGGTGTTGGCAACCTTTAACACGTCAAACAATGTTGCTAGAGAAAATGTCCCGGCACTAAGATGAGATTGTGGACGGTGTTGGCAACCTTTAACACGTCAAACAATGTTGCTAGAGAAAATGTCCCGGCACTAAGATGAGATTGTGGACGGAGTTGGCAACCTTTAACACGTCAAACAATGTTGCTAGAGAAAATGTCCCGGCACTAAGATGAGATTGTGGACGGTGTTGGCAACCTTTAACATGTCAAACAATGTTGCTAGAGAAAATGTCCCGGCACTAAGATGAGATTGTGGACGGTGTTGGCAACCTTTAACATGTCAAACAATGTTGCTAGAGAAAATGTCCCGGCACTAAGATGAGATTGTGGACGGAGTTGGCAACCTTTAACATGTCAAACAATGTTGCTAGAGAAAATGTCCCGGCACTAAGATGAGATTGTGGACGGAGTTGGCAACCTTTAACATGTCAAACAATGTTGCTAGAGAAAATGTCCCGGCACTAAGATGAGATTGTGGACGGAGTTGGCAACCTTTAACATGTCAAACAATGTTGCTAGAGAAAATGTCCCGGCACTAAGATGAGATTGTGGACGGTGTTGGCAACCTTTAACATGTCAAACAATGTTGCTAGAGAAAATGTCCCGGCACTAAGATGAGATTGTGGACGGAGTTGGCAACCTTTAACATGTCAAACAATGTTGCTAGAGAAAATGTCCCGGCACTAAGATGAGATTGTGGACGGAGTTGGCAACCTTTAACATGTCAAACAATGTCGCTAGAGAAAATGTCCCGGCACTAAGATGAGATTGTGGACGGTGTTGGCAACCTTTAACATGTCAAACAATGTTGCTAGAGAAAATGTCCCGGCACTAAGATGAGATTGTGGACGGTGTTGGCAACCTTTAACATGTCAAACAATGTTGCTAGAGAAAATGTCCCGGCACTAAGATGAGATTGTGGACGGTGTTGGCAACCTTTAACATGTCAAACAATGTTGCTAGAGAAAATGTCCCGGCACTAAGATGAGATTGTGGACGGAGTTGGCAACCTTTAACATGTCAAACAATGTTGCTAGAGAAAATGTCCCGGCACTAAGATGAGATTGTGGACGGAGTTGGCAACCTTTAACATGTCAAACAATGTTGCTAGAGAAAATGTCCCGGCACTAAGATGAGATTGTGGACGGTGTTGGCAACCTTTAACATGTCAAACAATGTTGCTAGAGAAAATGTCCCGGCACTAAGATGAGATTGTGGACGGTGTTGGCAACCTTTAACATGTCAAACAATGTTGCTAGAGAAAATGTCCCGGCACTAAGATGAGATCGTGGACGGAGTTGGCAACCTTTAACATGTCAAACAATGTTGCTAGAGAAAATGTCCCGGCACTAAGATGAGATTGTGGACGGTGTTGGCAACCTTTAACATGTCAAACAATGTTGCTAGAGAAAATGTCCCGGCACTAAGATGAGATTGTGGACGGAGTTGGCAACCTTTAACATGTCAAACAATGTTGCTAGAGAAAATGTCCCGGCACTAAGATGAGATTGTGGACGGAGTTGGCAACCTTTAACATGTCAAACAATGTTGCTAGAAAAAATGTCCCGGCACTAAGATGAGATTGTGGACGGAGTTGGCAACCTTTAACACGTCAAACAATGTTGCTAGAGAAAATGTCCCGGCACTAAGATGAGATTGTGGACGGAGTTGGCAACCTTTAACATGTCAAACAATGTTGCTAGAGAAAATGTCCCGGCACTAAGATGAGATTGTGGACGGAGTTGGCAACCTTTAACATGTCCAAACAGTGTTGCTAGAGAAAATGTCCCGGCACTAAGATGAGATTGTGGACGGAGTTGGCAACCTTTAACATGTCAAACAATGTTGCTAGAGAAAATGTCCCGGCACTAAGATGAGATTGTGGACGGAGTTGGCAACCTTTAACATGTCAAACAATGTTGCTAGAGAAAATGTCCCGGCACTAAGATGAGATTGTGGACGGAGTTGGCAACCTTTAACATGTCAAACAATGTTGCTAGAGAAAATGTCCCGGCACTAAGATGAGATTGTGGACGGAGTTGGCAACCTTTAACATGTCAAACAATGTTGCTAGAGAAAATGTCCCGGCACTAAGATGAGATTGTGGACGGAGTTGGCAACCTTTAACATGTCAAACAATGTTGCTAGAGAAAATGTCCCGGCACTAAGATGAGATTGTGGACGGAGTTGGCAACCTTAAGCTGTAAAAAAAATGTTGCTAGAGAAAATGTCCCGGCACTAAGATGAGATTGTGGACGGAGTTGGCAACCTTTAACATGTCAAACAATGTTGCTAGAGAAAATGTCCCGGCACTAAGATGAGATTGTGGACGGAGTTGGCAACCTTTAACATGTCAAACAATGTTGCTAGAGAAAATGTCCCGGCACTAAGATGAGATTGTGGACGGAGTTGGCAACCTTTAAATGTCAAACAATGTTGCTAGAGAAAATGTCCCGGCACTAAGATGAGATTGTGGACGGAGTTGGCAACCTTTAACATGTCAAACAATGTTGCTAGAGAAAATGTCCCGGCACTAAGATGAGATTGTGGACGGAGTTGGCAACCTTTAACATGTCAAACAATGTTGCTAGAGAAAATGTCCCGGCACTAAGATGAGATTGTGGACGGAGTTGGCAACCTTTAACATGTCAAACAATGTTGCTAGAGAAAATGTCCCGGCACTAAGATGAGATTGTGGACGGAGTTGGCAACCTTTAACATGTCAAACAATGTTGCTAGAGAAAATGTCCCGGCACTAAGATGAGATTGTGGACGGAGTTGGCAACCTTTAACATGTCAAACAATGTTGCTAGAGAAAATGTCCCGGCACTAAGATGAGATTGTGGACGGAGTTGGCAACCTTTAACATGTCAAACAATGTTGCTAGAGAAAATGTCCCGGCACTAAGATGAGATTGTGGACGGAGTTGGCAACCTTTAACATGTCAAACAATGTTGCTAGAGAAAATGTCCCGGCACTAAGATGAGATTGTGGACGGAGTTGGCAACCTTTAACACGTCAAACAATGTTGCTAGAGAAAATGTCCCGGCACTAAGATGAGATTGTGGACGGAGTTGGCAACCTTTAACACGTCAAACAATGTTGCTAGAGAAAATGTCCCGGCACTAAGATGAGATTGTGGACGGAGTTGGCAACCTTTAACATGTCAAACAATGTTGCTAGAGAAAATGTCCCGGCACTAAGATGAGATTGTGGACGGAGTTGGCAACCTTTAACATGTCAAACAATGTTGCTAGAGAAAATGTCCCGGCACTAAGATGAGATTGTGGACGGAGTTGGCAACCTTTAACATGTCAAACAATGTTGCTAGAGAAAATGTCCCGGCACTAAGATGAGATTGTGGACGGAGTTGGCAACCTTTAACATGTCAAACAATGTTGCTAGAGAAAATGTCCCGGCACTAAGATGAGATTGTGGACGGAGTTGGCAACCTTTAACATGTCAAACAATGTTGCTAGAGAAAATGTCCCGGCACTAAGATGAGATTGTGGACGGAGTTGGCAACCTTTAACATGTCAAACAATGTTGCTAGAGAAAATGTCCCGGCACTAAGATGAGATTGTGGACGGAGTTGGCAACCTTTAACATGTCAAACAATGTTGCTAGAGAAAATGTCCCGGCACTAAGATGAGATTGTGGACGGAGTTGGCAACCTTTAACATGTCAAACAATGTTGCTAGAGAAAATGTCCCGGCACTAAGATGAGATTGTGGACGGAGTTGGCAACCTTTAACATGTCAAACAATGTTGCTAGAGAAAATGTCCCGGCACTAAGATGAGATTGTGGACGGAGTTGGCAACCTTTAACATGTCACATGTCAAACAATGTTGCTAGAGAAAATGTCCCGGCACTAAGATGAGATTGTGGACGGAGTTGGCAACCTTTAACATGTCAAACAATGTTGCTAGAGAAAATGTCCCGGCACTAAGATGAGATTGTGGACGGAGTTGGCAACCTTTAACATGTCAAACAATGTTGCTAGAGAAAATGTCCCGGCACTAAGATGAGATTGTGGACGGAGTTGGCAACCTTTAACATGTCAAACAATGTTGCTAGAGAAAATGTCCCGGCACTAAGATGAGATTGTGGACGGTGTTGGCAACCTTTAACATGTCAAACAATGTTGCTAGAGAAAATGTCCCGGCACTAAGATGAGATTGTGGACGGAGTTGGCAACCTTTAACATGTCAAACAATGTTGCTAGAGAAAATGTCCCGGCACTAAGATGAGATTGTGGACGGTGTTGGCAACCTTTAACATGTCAAACAATGTTGCTAGAGAAAATGTCCCGGCACTAAGATGAGATTGTGGACGGAGTTGGCAACCTTTAACATGTCAAACAATGTTGCTAGAGAAAATGTCCCGGCACTAAGATGAGATTGTGGACGGAGTTGGCAACCTTTAACATGTCAAACAATGTTGCTAGAGAAAATGTCCCGGCACTAAGATGAGATTGTGGACGGTGTTGGCAACCTTTAACATGTCAAACAATGTTGCTAGAGAAAATGTCCCGGCACTAAGATGAGATTGTGGACGGAGTTGGCAACCTTTAACATGTCAAACAATGTTGCTAGAGAAAATGTCCCGGCACTAAGATGAGATTGTGGACGGAGTTGGCAACCTTTAACACGTCAAACAATGTTGCTAGAGAAAATGTCCGGCACTAAGATGAGATTGTGGACGGTGTTGGCAACCTTTAACATGTCAAACAATGTTGCTAGAGAAAATGTCCCGGCACTAAGATGAGATTGTGGACGGAGTTGGCAACCTTTAACATGTCAAACAATGTTGCTAGAGAAAATGTCCCGGCACTAAGATGAGATTGTGGACGGAGTTGGCAACCTTTAACATGTCAAACAATGTTGCTAGAGAAAATGTCCCGGCACTAAGATGAGATTGTGGACGGAGTTGGCAACCTTTAACATGTCAAACAAAGTTGCTGGGGAAAATGTCCCGGCACTAAGATGAGATTGTGGACGGAGTTGGCAACCTTTAACATGTCAAACAATGTTGCTAGAGAAAATGTCCCGGCACTAAGATGAGATTGTGGACGGTGTTGGCAACCTTTAACATGTCAAACAATGTTGCTAGAGAAAATGTCCCGGCACTAAGATGAGATTGTGGACGGAGTTGGCAACCTTTAACATGTCAAACAATGTTGCTAGAGAAAATGTCCCGGCACTAAGATGAGATTGTGGACGGTGTTGGCAACCTTTAACATGTCAAACAATGTCGCTAGAGAAAATGTCCCGGCACTAAGATGAGATTGTGGACGGAGTTGGCAACCTTTAACATGTCAAACAATGTTGCTAGAGAAAATGTCCCGGCACTAAGATGAGATTGTGGACGGAGTTGGCAACCTTTAACATGTCAAACAATGTTGCTAGAGAAAATGTCCCGGCACTAAGATGAGATTGTGGACGGAGTTGGCAACCTTTAACACGTCAAACAATGTTGCTAGAGAAAATGTCCCGGCACTAAGATGAGATTGTGGACGGAGTTGGCAACCTTTAACATGTCAAACAATGTTGCTAGAGAAAATGTCCCGGCACTAAGATGAGATTGTGGACGGAGTTGGCAACCTTTAACATGTCAAACAATGTCGCTAGAGAAAATGTCCCGGCACTAAGATGAGATTGTGGACGGTGTTGGCAACCTTTAACATGTCAAACAATGTCGCTAGAGAAAATGTCCCGGCACTAAGATGAGATTGTGGACGGTGTTGGCAACCTTTAACATGTCAAACAATGTCGCTAGAGAAAATGTCCCGGAACTAAGATGAGATTGTGGACGGTGTTGGCAACCTTTAACATGTCAAACAATGTTGCTAGAGAAAATGTCCCGGCACTAAGATGAGATTGTGGACGGAGTTGGCAACCTTTAACATGTCAAACAATGTTGCTAGAGAAAATGTCCCGGCACTAAGATGAGATTGTGGACGGAGTTGGCAACCTTTAACATGTCAAACAATGTCGCTAGAGAAAATGTCCCGGCACTAAGATGAGATTGTGGACGGTGTTGGCAACCTTTAACATGTCAAACAATGTCGCTAGAGAAAATGTCCCGGCACTAAGATGAGATTGTGGACGGAGTTGGCAACCTTTAACATGTCAAACAATGTTGCTAGAGAAAATGTCCCGGCACTAAGATGAGATTGTGGACGGAGTTGGCAACCTTTAACATGTCAAACAATGTTGCTAGAGAAAATGTCCCGGCACTAAGATGAGATTGTGGACGGAGTTGGCAACCTTTAACATGTCAAACAATGTTGCTAGAGAAAATGTCCCGGCACTAAGATGAGATTGTGGACGGAGTTGGCAACCTTTAACATGTCAAACAATGTTGCTAGAGAAAATGTCCCGGCACTAAGATGAGATTGTGGACGGAGTTGGCAACCTTTAACATGTCAAACAATGTTGCTAGAGAAAATGTCCCGGCACTAAGATGAGATTGTGGACGGAGTTGGCAACCTTTAACATGTCAAACAATGTTGCTAGAGAATTGGCAACCTTTAACATGTCAAACAATGTTGCTAGAGAAAATGTCCCGGCCCTAAAATGAGATTGTGGACGGAGTTGGCAACCTTTAACATGTCAAACAATGTTGCTAGAGAAAATGTCCCGGCCCTAAAATGAGATTGTGGACGGAGTTGGCAACCTTTAACATGTCAAACAATGTTGCTAGAGAAAATGTCCCGGCACTAAGATGAGATTGTGGACGGAGTTGGCAACCTTTAACATGTCAAACAATGTTGCTAGAGAAAATGTCCCGGCACTAAGATGAGATTGTGGACGGAGTTGGCAACCTTAACATGTCAAACAATGTTGCTAGAGAAAATGTCCCGGCACTAAGATGAGATTGTGGACGGAGTTGGCAACCTTAACATGTCAAACAATGTTGCTAGAGAAAATGTCCCGGCACTAAGATGAGATTGTGGACGGAGTTGGCAACCTTTAACACGTCAAACAATGTTGCTAGAGAAAATGTCCCGGCACTAAAATGAGATTGTGTACGGAGTTGGCAACCTTTAACAGGTCAAACAATGTTGCTAGAGAAAATGTCCCGGCACTAAGATGAGATTGTGGACGGAGTTGGCAACCTTTAACACGTCAAACAATGTTGCTAGAGAAAATGTCCCGGCACTAAGATGAGATTGTGGACGGAGTTGGCAACCTTTAACACGTCAAACAATGTTGCTAGAGAAAATGTCCCGGCCCTAAAATGAGATTGTGTACGGAGTTGGCAACCTTTGACATGTCAAACAATGTTGCTAGAGAAAATGTCCCGGCACTAAGATGAGATTGTGGACGGAGTTGGCAACCTTTAACATGTCAAACAATGTTGCTAGAGAAAATGTCCCGGCACTAAGATGAGATTGTGGACGGAGTTGGCAACCTTAACATGTCAAACAATGTTGCTAGAGAAAATGTCCCGGCAATAAGATGAGATTGTGGACGGAGTTGGCAACCTTAACATGTCAAACAATGTTGCTAGAGAAAAGTTCCCGGCACTAAGATGAGATTGTGGACGGAGTTGGCAACCTTTAACATGTCAAACAATTTCGCTAGAGAAAATGTCCCGGCACTAAGATGAGATTGTGGACGGAGTTGGCAACCTTTAACATGTCAAACAATGTTGCTAGAGAAAATGTCCCGGCACTAAGATGAGATTGTGGACGGAGTTGGCAACCTTTAACATGTCAAACAATGTTGCTAGAGAAAATGTCCCGGCACTAAGATGAGATTGTGGACGGAGTTGGCAACCTTAACATGTCAAACAATGTTGCTAGAGAAAATGTCCCGGCACTAAGATGAGATTGTGGACGGAGTTGGCAACCTTAACATGTCAAACAATGTTGCTAGAGAAAATGTCCCGGCACTAAGATGAGATTGTGGACGGAGTTGGCAACCTTTAACATGTCTAACAATGTTGCTAGAGAAAATGTTCCGGCACTAAGATGAGATTGTGGACGGAGTTGGCAACCTTAACATGTACAACAATGTCACTAGAGAAAATTTCCCGGTAATAAGGCAATGAATGTTTTATGGCGCGGGTTCATGTATGCTGTTCATCAACTAGACATACATAAAATAATATGTCACCGTCACTCAGAAGACAAATAAGGTTGTAACGAGTTATATGAGTGGACTGCATTAAATACATTCAGAAAAAAATTGAAAGACACTAACCACGGCTGCACAGTTTGCCAGCAAACGAAAATAACCATTCACACACGGAAAATACCGACGTTTGTTGACGGAAAAATACTAAAATAACTCGCAGCCAAGGTATGATGTGAATAGCCTTGGCCAACCTAACCAACATTTGGAAATCCTCCCACTTCTGTGCGAACACTAAATTAAGAATATCTGATGAGAGCTGTGTAATATCTGTACGGTGAAGAATGCTTGAGAGTAACCGACAAAGAAAATTTCCAAATTGTCGTTTTTGCACACAACCTTCTTGAGGAAAATTTTCTGACCAAATACCATCACTAACCAGGAACTGCTAACGTGGAGCCACCAAGGAGACATGCGCACCATCACTAACCAGGAACTGCTAACGTGGAGCCACCAAGGAGACATGCGCACCATCACTAACCAGGAACTGCTAACGTGGAGCCACCAAGGAGACATGCGCACCATCACTAACCAAGAACTGCTTACGTGGAGCCACCAAGGAGATATGCGCACCATCATAGTGGGTAGACGCTGGAATTGGGTTGGCCACACCCTCACAAGAGACCCTGACGTCATCACCAGAACTGGGTTGGCCACATCCTCACAAGAGACCCTGACGTCATCACCAGAACTGCCATGCTATGAACTACAGAAGGAGAGCGAAAGCAAGGACGGCCAAAAGTCACCTGGCGGAGAACTGTGGAGGTAGAGATGCTGACCATGAACTAGAGCTGGGGAACCACACAAAGGATGGCGGTCGACCCAGCAAAGTGGAGACAATTTGTTGCCTATATCCCGTCACCAGGCGTGATGGTCACTGCTTTGTCAATCAGCGGTCAAGGACCAAAGTGGAGACAATTTGTTGCCTATATGACGTCACCAGGCGTGATGGTCACTGCTTTGTCAATCAGCGGTCAAGGACCAAAGTGGAGACAGTTTGTTGCCTATATGACGTCACCAGGCGTGATTGTCACTGCTTTGTCAATCAGCGGTCAAGGACCAAAGTGGAGACAGTTTGTTGCCTACAAGACGTCACTAGGCGTGATGGTCACTGCTTTTCAATCAGCTGTCAAGGACCAAAGTGGAGACAGTTTGTTGCCTACAAGACGTCACCAGGCGTGATGGTCATTGCTTTGTCAATCAGCGGTCAAGGACCAAAGTGGAGACAATTTGTTGCCTATATGACGTCACCAGGCGTGATGGTCACTGCTTTGTCAATCAGCGGTCAAGGACCAAAGTGGAGACAGTTTGTTGCCTATATGACGTCACCAGGCGTGATTGTCACTGCTTTGTCAATCAGCGGTCAAGGACCAAAGTGGAGACAGTTTGTTGCCTACAAGACGTCACTAGGCGTGATGGTCACTGCTTTTCAATCAGCTGTCAAGGACCAAAGTGGAGACAGTTTGTTGCCTACAAGACGTCACCAGGCGTGATGGTCATTGCTTTGTCAATCAGCGGTCAAGGACCAAAGTGGAGACAATTTGTTGTCTATATGACGTCACCAGGCGTGATGGTCACTGCTTTGTCAATCAGCGGTCAAGGACCAAAATGGAGACAATTTGTTATCTATATGACGTCACAAGGCGTGATGGTCACTGCTTTGTCAATCAGCGGTCAAGGACCAAAGTGGAGACAGTTTGTTGTCTACAAGACGTCACCAGGCGTGATGGTCACTGCTTTGTCAATCAGCGGTCAAGGACCAAAGTGGAGACAGTTTGTTGCCTACATGACGTCACCAGGCGTGATTGTCACTGCTTTGTCAATCAGCGGTCAAGGACCAAAGTGGAGACAGTTTGTTGCCTACATGACGTCACCAGGCGTGATGGTCACTGCTTTGTCAATCAGCGGTCAAGGACAAAAGCGGAGACAGTTTGTTGCCTACATGACGTCACCAGGCGTGATGGTCATTGCTTTGTCAATCAGCGGTCAAGGACCAAAGTGGAGACAATTTATTGTCTATATGACGTCACCAGGCGTGATGGTCACTGCTTTGTCAATCAGCGGTCAAGGACCAAAATGGAGACAATTTGTTGTCTATATGACGTCACAAGGCGTGATGGTCACTGCTTTGTCAATCAGCGGTCAAGGACCAAAGTGGAGACAGTTTGTTGTCTACAAGACGTCACCAGGCGTGATGGTCACTGCTTTGTCAATCAGCGGTCAAGGACCAAAGTGGAGACAGTTTGTTGCCTACATGACGTCACCAGGCGTGATTGTCACTGCTTTGTCAATCAGCGGTCAAGGACCAAAGTGGAGACAGTTTGTTGCCTACATGACGTCACCAGGCGTGATGGTCACTGCTTTGTCAATCAGCGGTCAAGGACAAAAGCGGAGACAGTTTGTTGCCTACATGACGTCACCAGGCGTGATGGTCATTGCTTTGTCAATCAGCGGTCAAGGACCAAAGTGGAGACAATTTGTTGTCTATATGACGTCACCAGGCGTGATGGTCACTGCTTTGTCAATCAGCGGTCAAGGACCAAAATGGAGACAATTTGTTGTCTATATGACGTCACAAGGCGTGATGGTCACTGCTTTGTCAATCAGCGGTCAAGGACCAAAGTGGAGACAGTTTGTTGTCTACAAGACGTCACCAGGCGTGATGGTCACTGCTTTGTCAATCAGCGGTCAAGGACCAAAGTGGAGACAGTTTGTTGCCTACATGACGTCACCAGGCGTGATGGTCACTGCTTTGTCAATCAGCGGTCAAGGACCAAAGTGGAGACAGTTTGTTGCCTACATGACGTCACCAGGCGTGATGGTCACTGCTTTGTCAATCAGCGGTCAAGGACAAAAGCGGAGACAGTTTGTTGCCTACATGACGTCACCAGGCGTGATGGTCACTGCTTTGTCAATCAGCGGTCAAGGACCAAAGTGGAGACAGTTTGTTGTCTACATGACGTCACCAGGCGTGATGGTCACTGCTTTGTCAATCAGCGGTCAAGGACCAAAGTGGAGACAGTTTGTTGCCTACATGACGTCACCAGGCGTGATGGTCACTGCTTTGTCAATCAGCGGTCAAGTACGAAAGAAGGAGAATGGATGATGTAGAAACTCAAATGCTGTAGTAACAGTCCTAGCATACACATGTTTAGCTCTCGTCACGCATACTTGAAGGCTAGAATATTACACGCCTTACTGGTGTGTATGTGAGTGTGCGTCAATGTTTACCTAAACAAACTTTTCGTTGACGTAAGACTAGCAATACTGTCACTTTACTGATGGGTATGTGAGTGTGCGTCATTACCTAAACAAACTTTTCGTTGACGTAAGACGAGCAATACTGTCACCTTACTGGTGTGTATGTGAGTGTGCGTCAATGTTTACCTAAACAAACTTTTCGTTGACGTAAGACTAGCAATAATGTCACTTTACTGATGGGTATGTGAGTGTGCGTCATTACCTAAACAAACTTTTCGTTGACGTAAGACGAGCAATACTGTCACCTTACTGGTGTGTATGTGAGTGTGCGTCAATGTTTACCTAAACAAACTTTTCGTTGACGTAAGACTAGCAATAATGTCACTTTACTGATGGGTATGTGAGTGTGCGTCATTACCTAAACAAACTTTTCGTTGACGTAAGACGAGCAATACTGTCACTGTTACGTGCAGTCTTTGATATCTTACAATATTATACATTGGTATACTTGTTATGTTCGCAAATATTTTGTAAACAAAATAGTGCTTAAGGGAAAGTCATTATTGAGTTACTTCCCTTGAAAGTTGTGTCGGCTCTTTCGATCGAACTCCGCGGATGAGTCCAGTTTTCTGCGATTTATTCTTCGTTTGGGTAGTAATAGATTGTTCTTGCTTCAGAATATCTATGGCCTGAATTTATGTGTATTGTTTGTCTGAGTAGGACGAGTCTGTCTTATATTTGTATATCTTTACATATCTAGGTCGAACTATATGTTCTGTTGTCTCTAGAGAGGTCAAAGGCTATTCGGCGGATGTGTCGCTAGAGTGTGGTGTGATTTGGCTTCGTCCCGATAGGGACTGTGTTTTCTATGTCGGCTTGTCGCCGGGGAAAAAGTGATCTCAGTATTTGTGGGGAAAGTGATAGTCGTCTAGACCTATCGTGTATGCTTTACCCCAGTGTTTATTCGTATTGCCAAGGAATGGCAGAATCATATTTCTGATACCAAGGTAATAATAGACACTCTTATGAACTCTCGTACGAAGCCACCATTTTCGATAGGTACGATTTGAATGTCTAAGAGAATATATTTGACTCGATGAAAACGACTTCGATTCCTAGCAGCACTATATCCTGTAGAATGCAGTCAATTGTTCATGATCAAATCTACAGAGCAATGAAATGTTTTATGAATGACTAACTTTAGGACAGATTCATTATCTGTATCCAAACGTGAGTGACAGCTCACGAGTGAAGCCATCTTGGAACCAAACATGTAGTGACTTTCAAGAAGAGAAAAGGGATGCCCGGATTATCGCTTGTTTAGTCCAGAGATCACTGCTACACATGAGAACCCGTTATTAGCGGTTCAATATTATTATATGGAAAAATATGTGCTGAACATTATGTTGGAGAATCGTCGCTAAACGAGATTAGGTTTAGAAGCCATCTGAAATATTGTTTATAAGCTGACGTGCTCAGTCAGTGAAGTCAGATGATATATATGTATGGGCGATACTGAGGGCTTGGCTACTGACAGTCCTTTATACTATTATTCTACATGAGTGCCCATGTAACATTGCAAGACCATTTATCCACTGTACCATGATGTATTATGCCAACCTGTGATTTGTCACTATCTGTGCTGTCGAGTGTGTACGTCCAATTAAACTTTAGAAAAGGTACACAGTCGTTGGTGTTGATGACTTCCAGCCATACATGAGTGTGAGAAAAGAACATTTGTCAACACCACGAACCCTTATTAACATTCGCACATTATACACTCAATCCATGTCTACACACCACTGCGTAGGTCAAGTTGACATTCCATACACTACAGTGGAGCAAACAACACCATAGAGATCTTATCAACTGATGATGATGATGATGTCTGCTTCCATCCACTTATATCTATCTTTTGGTGGATATCATTAACGGGAATAAAATAACAACTTTATCAACTGGTGGACCAGCTTTCTGGGTTTGACCTCGCAGAAGTTCAGAAGTCAACAGAGTACCGATACCAGACCGTTTCCTGTGGCTGATACGACACACTTGCAGTATTGGTTTGCTATTTGTCAACACTTCGTCACGTGACCTGTCAAGTGAATGCAGTATGTAGGTCAGCGTTGTTGACATTTTTACATTAGACATTACAGAGTTTCACGGAACAGTTGGATCAATTCTTGTAATATTAACAGGAAGACAGTATTAGTGAACTAAGAAGTCCTATTTTCATCGATGGATCTTCTTGTTTTCTGTATATGAACTTTAATATTTAAGGCCAGAATGTTTAATTGAATAAAGTGGCAGTTTGTTTATTTCCATAAAAATAACTTTGCCATTACTGTAAAACTGAGCCTATTTTGCAACACATACTATCATACACATAATTTATATATATATTTATGTTTACATGTTATTTGTTTGTATAGTATGTTAGTTTCTATGTCAGCGGGTTGTGTTTAAGGTTGGGCGGCGTCCTCACAACAGAATATCCCACGTCATAGAGGGTCCGTTGTGGGCGTTTTCTATAGGTGCAATTTTCTTGATTGAAAATTTGCTGCGACAACTGTTGCTTTTGTGTTAGCTGTGAAGTCTGTAATTATTGTTATTTTTGTAATATTTCTTTGTTCTTTAGTTTTGTTTTGATTTGTTTGTAATTTGTTGGTCTAACCTTTTCTATCTTTCAGTTCTATTCTCAATTTATATTCATATATTGTGACGTCATTTGTGTTGTTATTCTTTGCAGATTCAGTGATTATTTTCATTGATTTCCCTATTTGATTTATTTTGATTTCTGCAAACGTTCTTGTATTGTCAGTCCTATTTGTACTTTATGTATTCTGTTGGTTGACATATGTTTTATATAGGTATATTTCATAAGACACAATTGCCTGTGCACTGCACTTGGATTATGGTATAAACCAGTACCTGATTATTATTACTATTATACAAGACCTTATTAAAGGCTTGTGACCCACAGATATTGGGATAGTATACTGATTAATCAAGTCATTGAGAACTTGTGGTATTATTATTGGTTCAGGTGATTAGTATTATTGTTAGACATCATGTCTACATTAGAATACTTCATTACACAAGGGAAAGCCCTTGATAAGACTGGTCAACAATTAGAACAATGGGCTGTTGCTCAATATGACAAAGCATTAGCTGCAGAAGAAAGAAAAACTATGGCTGAAGAGAAAAGATTAGAAAGAGAAGCTGAGGCTGCTGCTGAACAAAAGAAATTGCAGATGCAGGTGGAGGAAAGGAGATTTGAAGCTGAACAAAAAAAATTAGAAAGAGAAGCTGCAGCTGAACAAAAAAAATTAGAAAGAGAAGCTGCTGCTGAACAAAAAAGATTAGACAGTGAAGCTGAACAAAAAAGATTAGACAGGGAAGCTGAACAAAAAAGATTAGACAGGGAGGCTGAACAAAAAAGATTAGATGCTGAAGAGAAAAAAGCAATAAGAGAACATGAATTTGAGTTAGAGAAATTGAGATTGACAAGTATGAGTAATGTTAATCAGGCATCTAGTGGTAATGGTAAACCTTCTACTTACAAGGTTAAGGTTCCACCGTTCAATCAGTCCAGTGACGATATTACATTCTGGCTGGATAGATTTGAACGTTCTTGTCGTACACATAATGTGGATAAATCACAATACGCTAATCAATTATCAGAAAACTTGAAAGGTGAATCTTTGACTAGATTATGCCTTGTAGGAGAAGCAGATAAGGATAATTATGATGTCATTAGGGCGGCTTTGATAAAAAAATATCAGCTAAGTGAGGAAGGCTATCGCCTTTTATTTAAAACGATGGTGCCTGAGACGGGTGTAGAATTCTCAGAATTCACTGCAAAGGCACGTCTCACAGTTGATCGTTGGATTGAGCTTTCCAAAACAGAAAAAACGTATGAAGGACTTATGGATTTGTTGCTCAGAGATAAGATTATGTCATGTGTGAACAAACCTTTCCTTGAATTTATACATGAGCGTAAACCCAAATCTCTAAAAGAAATGGAAGAATATTGTTCCCAATATGTCACTGCACACCCCGACGTGACTTTTGGCAACACTAAGATTAAGGAGAGTATGCCAGTTGCTTCAGCAACACCATACAATCCCAATTATTCACACAGATTTCAGGGACCTCAAAACAGATTTGATAAAAAAGGTAACCATAATAGTTATCAAAACCAAGGTAACCAATCATTTCAGGGTTCTTCTTCAAAGAACTGGAGACGAGCTGATAGCTCTCGACACAGGGGTGGTCATAATTATAGGAATTTCCGTAGAGGAAGTAATTATAGAAACTATCAGGGTTATCCGTCTTGGAGTCAACAAGATCATAATTACAGAGATACTCATTATAATGAATATGATAATGGTAACCAAGGGAACTATGACTCAAACCCAAATAGGGGTTACAATAGAGGTAACAATAACTACAGAGGTGATAATAACCGAGGTAGATCTCAATACAAAAGACATAAACCACATTTTCAGGCAAACTCTGCACAACAAGAGTCCAATGAAGCCTATAAACAGAGTAAAGATAATAATGATGCTAGTAATATGGCATGTGCCGCTTTTGATTTTGGGAGAGCATCTCAGTGCCCCCAATGCAAAACGTTATTTGAGCCAACCACAGTGTCTACTTTAAGCTGTGGCCATCCTCTTCCTGCTCTTCCGGCATCAGTCGCGCATGATGGAAGAGGTTCTCTTGTCTTACATAAGGGTTTAGTGAATAACAATCCAGTCTCTGTGCTATTTGATTCTGGATGCACCACAATTGGTGTTAGGCAGTCACTCGTAGATCCTTCCCGTGCCACTGGACAAGTAGTCAAATGTGTAACATTTGGCGGCACATTAGAGAAATACTCTACTGCTATCATTAGGATTGCTACTCCTTTCTTTACAGGAGATGTACACGCATGTCTTCTTCCGAATCCGATCGCTGACCTCATCATCGGTCGCATTCACGGAGTCAGAGAATGCACTCCGCAACGAATTTCCACGTGGGAAAGGCAAAACATGCAGATTGCTAACGCTGTAGTCACTAGAGCTCAGGCTCTTAATATGCCTCAAACTTCATCTACTGAAGATAATGAAGTGCATAACCAAGATAATCCCTTGGTAATTTCTCGTGACTCGTTTATAAAACAGCAAGAAGATGATCCCACTCTGAAGAAATTCTTCATTCTTGCAACTAAAGGTGATCCGAATAAAGACACAAGTCGTAAATCGTGGATTACAAAGAAGAATGGCGTACTTGTACGTATGGTTCAAGACTCCATTACGTCAAGTCATTCTCAAATCCTGGTTCCCAAGAATTTGAGAGTTAAAATTTTGCAGCACGCTCACGACTCTCAGTGTGCTGGACACATGGGTTTTTCCCGTACTAAGTCAAGAGTCCTTGCGGCTTTCTTTTGGCCATTGGTAAACAAGGACATACGGATTTATTGTCGATCTTGTAAAGTATGTCAGGAAGTTAAATCCAAAGGTCCACGGCATGCTGCACCCATTCAGGCGGCGGACATTCCTATTCGGCCGTTCCAAAAAATGGCCATAGACATAATTGGTCCATTTAAGATCAAGTCTGCCAGAGGACATCAGTTTATCTTGACGTGTGTTGATATGTGCACACGTTGGCCAGAGGCTATTCCTCTGAAGAGCATTACTACTGCTGATATTGCAGATGCTCTTTGGCTTATATTTTCTCGTCTGGGGTTCCCCGGAGAGATATTGTCAGACCATGGCACCCAACTAATATCAGATACCATGTCTCAAGTAATGTCTACTCTGCAGATAGATAGATCTTTAAGTAGTATCTACCATCCAATGTCTAATGGTATGGTCGAACGCCTTAATAGAACACTTAAAAACTTACTGGGGAAGATAACTGAGGATCATCCTCAAGACTGGGACAGAGTTTTACCTGCGGCCCTCTTCGCTTACAGAGAGGTACCCAATGAACATACAGGATTTTCTCCCTTTGAACTCGTCTTTGGCGCGCGTCCGCGTGGCCCTATGTCGTTGCTTCACGATCTCATTACATCTGACAATATTGACGATGACACAAAGTCATCCTACGAATATGTCATCGCGTTGAGACAAAAGATTATCGAAGCATGCAAATTAGCAACTTCTTCTTCTGAATTTGCGAAACAGAAGGCAAGGCAATTTGCCAATAAGAAGAGATGCTTACGACAACTTTGTCCTGGTGACAAAGCATTTGTATTACTACCTTGTAGGGAAAACAGATTACTTATTTCTTGGAAAGGTCCGTACGATATAATATCGAAAATTTCCGATGTCGACTATATTGTCGATATTGATGGGAAGCATAAAACCTTCCACATCAATATGCTTACGGAATTCCATGAACGTCCGGATTATTTGCAACCCATTTTCCAAGCAACGGACAATTCTCCAGTACCACATGGTCATTACTCATCACTGTCCGTGATACAGGATGAGGAAACAAGTTTTTCAGATGTAAATCTTCCTCTTCCAATGATCCCACTTCATTCTAGTGAATCATGGAAGAACGTTACTGTCTCTCCTGATTTGTCTCTAGGAGAACAGCGACAAGTTTCAACTATGTTGCAAACATTTCAGGATGTACTCACTGACATCCCTGGACAAACGCATGTCATTGAACATGACATTGTTCTAACTGACCATACTCCTATTAGGGTTAGACCTTATCCTATACCTATACATTTTCAAGCACAGGTCGAGAAAGAGTTGGATGAGATGATAGATTTGAAAATAATCGAACCATCCACCTCTGCATATTCTTCGCCGATGGTTATTGTTCGTAAAAAAGACAATAACATACGTCTTTGCGTTGACTATCGAAAATTGAATCAAGTAACGAAGTTCGATGCCGAACCTATGCCTTTACTGGAAGAGCTACTTACTCGACTCTCCAAATCTCATTTTTTCACTAAACTTGATTTGTCTAAAGGATATTGGCAAGTTCCTTTATCTGAACGCGCCAAACCTCTCACGGCTTTTTCAACACCTAGAGGTTTGTTCCAATGGAATTTTATGCCTTTCGGTCTTATGAACGCACCAGCTACATTCGTACGCATGATGCGCCGAATCCTATCTTATCGGTCAGATGTCATTGCATATCTAGACGACATCTGTCTTTTCAGCGATACTTGGGAAGATCACTATTCAGGGTTAGATGAATTGCTGTCTACTTTGCGTGAGCACAACCTGACAGCGAAACCCTCTAAAGCCTATATTGGTTTTAGCGAAATTTCTTTCCTAGGCCACCGAGTTGGTCATGGTTTCCTAAAGACAGAGGACCATAATACTAGTAAGATACTTAACATCTCAATCCCTAAGACTAAAAAACAGGTGAGAAGTCTGTTAGGTCTTATTCAATTTTATGGCAGATTCATTCAGAATCTATCCTCTATCATGGCACCTCTCTCAACACTTCTAAAGAAAGGTTCGCCTAATGTGGTCCACTGGTCTCAGGAATGCCAATGCTCTCTGGATAAGATTAAAACACTGTTTTCAACACCACTGTAAAGTGCAATCTTTACTATCTTGCAATATAATACATTTATATACTTATTATGTTCGCAAATATTTTGTAAACAAAGTATTTCCTTTTTAAGTGCTTAAGGAGAAGTCATTTTTGAGTTACTTCCCTTGAAAAGAGTTCCGTCATCTTCGATCGGACTCCGCGGACGAATTTAGGCCTACTGCGTTTTATTCTTTGCCTGGGTAGGAATAGATTGTTCTTGCTTCAGTATATCTATGGCCTGAATTTATACGTAGTGTTTGTATGAGTAGGACGAGTCTGTCTTATATATGGATATCTTTACATTTCTAAGTCGAACTATGTTGGTTGTCGCTAGAAAAGGTCAAAGGCTATGCAGCGGAAGTATCGCTAGCAAGGGGGTGTGATTCATGGCTGTCATCCTGTCGGGATGTCGAATTTTGTTGTAGCCGGCTTTTTTGCCGAAAAAGTGATCTATAAGTAGATGGGGAAAAGTGATAGTCATTTAGACATGTTGTATGTACTTTACCCCAGTGTTTATTCTCTTTGGCCAAGGAATGGCAAAGTTATATTTCGCATAGAAAGGTAAAACCACAATTTATTATGAACTTGGGCTTCGCCATCGTTGTCGATAAGCAGATGCACAGTGGTACTTTTGAAAAGAATATTTATTCAAAGGAAGATGACATTCCTATGTATCAGCACTAGATTATATGATATTATTCAATTACCTCTATGATAGAAGCTATGAAGAAATGAGGACATTTAACGAATGACCAATTTTGGTCTGTATCCAATAGTGAGTGAAGCTCACGAGAGAAGCACAGCCATGTTGAAATCCATATACTTTGTATTTATCGAGTGAGAAAAAGGGATGCCTGTACTATCGCTCGATGAACCAAGAGATCACTGCTACATGTGAGAACCCATGTCTGGGATTCCTATATCTTTATGGAAAATATATATATTGAACTTTACGTGAAGGGATATTCGCTAGACGAGGTTAAGTCTAGGAGCCTTCCTATATATTGGTTATGGTCTGACGTGCCCAGTCAGTAAAGCCAGATGATTTACATGATGGAACTCTGAATGCTTATTTACGAATGCTCCATCATGATATTTGCCAAGCATGAATGCTAACTTAAGATGATACTCCTGTGATCAACATTATGCTGTCTATGTCGACATTTGTTCCTGTAACCATACACGTACTGTCCAAGTGTGCGTCCCATTAAATGTTATAAAAAGACCACCGTAGTTCCAGTACTTCTTGAATTCGAACAGTGTGAGTATGAGTGATGTACTACCAACCTGTCAACTCTATCGAATCATTCTACCATTCGCGTTCTGACATTCATATACTCACTCATTGTCTACACTCACATTCTTGTCGGAGCCTCATCACGTTCCAGGACAAGATGACCTGTATGACCAAAACTGTGCTGGGTTTAATGAGTTGACAATCGTTACACTTTACTACACCAGTCCCAACATCTACATTTATCAACTGGTGGACATTCACGGCATTTAACAAATAAAACAAAAACGTGATTCAACAACTAGTAGCCAGTATGAGTTAACAACTACAGACTTTAACAACTGGTGTGCCAGCTTCCTGGGTCAACCTGCACAGTGACCATATTGAGAAGTAAACTACTGAGACCAGACGTTCCTTGGGGTCTGTTACGACACACAAATACATCAACAGTACAACTCTACAGTGATGTCAGCGTGACCTGTCCTGTCGAGAGTATGCGGTAACTAGGTCAGCGTTTGTTGACATTTGGTTCGTTGGACATTTGCCATACAACTGACGGTGTTACACAGCAAGCTTGGTTGAAACATAGAACATTACACATCAGGACTGGAGAATATTTGACAGTGTTTGCGAAAGGAAATGTTATTGAACTGAGAAGTCCTACATCGATTGTTATCATTCACATCAACGATGGAGCTTCTATTTCTGTGTTGAATTTAAAATAATTAGACCAGAAGTATTTGTTTAATAAAGTACCACAGTACTGTACTATTAGGCAGTGTAACTGAGCCTTCTTTGCAACACATTCTTTCTGCAACACTCTATTTACATCATATTGCCATACTATTTATGCATTTATGTATTTATGTTTAAATATTTATATGTGATATTTGTTTGTATCCAGCGGGTTGTTGTTTTGGTTGGGCGGTGTCACACAACAGAGTATCCCACGTAATAGAGGGTCTGATGTGTGCGTTTCTATAGGTGCAATTTTCTTGATTGAAAATTTGCTGCGACAGCTGTTGCTATTAGTGTTAGCTGTGAAGACTGTACTCATTGTTGTTTTTGTAATATTCCTCTGTTCTTTAGTTTGTTTTGATTTGTTTGTAATTTGTTGGTCTACCCTATTCTATCTTTCAGTTCTATTCTCAATTTATATTTATATACTGTGGCGTTATTTGTATTTGTTATCATCTTGCGGTTTATCTTTTATTGTTTTTCCCATTTGATTTATTTCATTTCCGCAAATGTTTTCATGTTCTCCTGTATAACTGTTTTGTTTTGTGCCTGATCGACATACACTATTTAAAATATAGTTGATCATATAAATTGATGTACAAGAATCAACTGATAGTTAATTGCTATTACTAAAGGTACACAGTTGATGATATAAAACACTATTTCTGGTGCACTGCACTTATATTATAGAGTGAACCAGCAACTTATAGCTGTTATTATATAAGGATTTATACAAGACCTTTGTAAGGCTTGTTTCCCACAGTGATTGGGATAGTTAAGTACTATTTTCCACAGGTTAAAAAGTTATCATACAAGGTTTTTGATTAAGACTAAGAAAGTGAATTTATTTACTTTTGCAAATTACTGATCTTATTAGACAAGATGTCTACATTAGATTATTTTATCACACAAGGCAAGGCTCTTGATAAGACTGGTCAGCAATTAGAAGAATGGGCAGTTGCTCAATATGACAAAGCATTAGCTGCTGCTGCTGAAGAAAGAAAAGCATTGATTGAGGAGAAAAGATTAGAAGCTGAGGAAAAAAAATTACAAAGAGAGGATGAACAAAAGAAATTGCAGATACAGACTGATGAAAAAAGATTCCAGATGGAAATGGAAAAAGAGAAAAGAAAAGATGAAGCTGCTGCAGAAGAGAGAAAATTACAAGCTGAAGCTCAAGAGAAAAAAGCAATAAGAGAACATGAACACCAAAAAGAACTTTTAGCATTTGAGTTAGAAAAGTTAAAGTTAACAAACATAAGTGATGGTAATCAAGCATCTGGTGGTAATGGTAAACCCTTTACTTACAAGGTCAAGGTACCAGCGTTCAACCCTTCCAGTGATGACATAACATTCTGGCTAAATAGATTTGAACGCTCTTGTCGAGCCCATAATGTGGACAAATCACAATATGCTAACCAGTTATCAGAAAATCTGAAAGGTGATTCTCTGACTAGTTTAAGTTTGGTTGAAGAGGCTGACAAAGATAACTATGATGTTATTAGGGCAGCCTTATTAAAGAAGTATCAGTTGTCTGAAGAGGGTTTACGGAAGTTGTTTAAGACAATGGTGCCTGAGGCAGGTGTAGAATTCTCAGAATTCATTGCAAGGACACGTCTTACATTTGATCGTTGGATTGAGCTATCCAAAACAGAAAAGACTTATGAAGCCCTTATGGACTTGATACTCAGAGACAAGATTATGTCAAGTATAAATAAACCTTTCCTCGAATTCTTACATGAGCGTAAACCTAAGTCTCTAAAAGAAATGGAACAGTATTGTACCCAATACGTCACTGCACATCCGGACGTAGCTATTAGCAACAGTAAGGTTAAAGAAGGTATGCCAGTTGCTTCTGCAACACCATACAACCCTAATCACTCTCACAAATTCCAAGGACCTCAAAATAGGTTTAATAAAAAAGGTAACTATTACAGTTATCAGAACCAAGGTAACCAATCATTTCAGGGTTCTTCTTCGAATACCTGGAGAAGAGCTGACAGCCCTCGATTCAGGGGTGGTCATAATTACAGGAACTTTCGCAAAGGAAGTCATTCTAGAAACTATCCAAGTTTTCCTTCATGGAGACAACAGGATCATAATTACCGAGATACTCATTATAATGAATATGATGATAGTAACCAAAGGAGCTATGATTCAAACCCGAGTAGGGGTTATAATAGTGGAAACAATGATAAGTACAGAGGCAATAATAACAGAGGTAGAGCACAATTCAAAAAACATAAAGCTCATTACCAGGCGAACTCTGCACAGCAAGAGTCCCACGAAGCCTATAAACAAAATAAAGATAATGATGACTCTAATAATATGGCATGTGCCGCTTTTGATTTTGGGAGAGCATCTCAGTGCCCCCAATGCAAAACATTATTTGAGCCAACCACAGTGTCTACTTTAAGCTGTGGCATCCTCTTCCCGCTCTTCCTGCGTCAATCGCGCATGATGGGAGAGGTTCTCTTGTCTTACACAAAGGTTTAGTAAATGACAATCCAGTCTCAGTACTTTTTGATTCTGGATGCACAACTATTGGGGTTAGGCAGTCACTCATAGATCCTTCTCATTCTACAGGCAAAGTAGTCAAATGCGTAACATTTGGCGGCACCATAGAGAAATACTCTACCGCTATCATTAGGATTGCTACTCCTTTCTTCACAGGAGATGTACACGCATGTCTTTTGCCGAATCCGATCGCTGATCTTATCATCGGTCGCATTCACGGAGTCAAAGAATGCACTCCGGAGCAAATTTCCGTTTGGGAAAATCAAAATATGCAATCTGCTAATGCGGTAGTCACTAGAGCTCAAGCTCTCAATATGCCTGAAACTTCATCTGTTGAAGATAATGAAGTGCATAACCAAGATGATCCCTTGGTAATTTCTCGTGACTCGTTTATAAAACAACAAGAAGAAGATCCGACTCTTAAGAAATTCTTCACTCTTGTAACGAAAGGTGATCCGAATAAAGATTCAAATTGTAAATCTTGGATTACAATGAAGAATGGCGTACTTGTACGTATGGTGCAAGACTCCACTAAGTCAAGTCATTCTCAGATTCTTGTACCCAAGAATTTGAGAGTTAAGATCTTACAACATGCACACGACTCTCAGTGTGCTGGTCACATGGGTTTTTCCCGTACAAAGTCAAGAGTTCTTGCGGCTTTCTTTTGGCCTTTTGTGAACAAGGACATACGGATCTATTGTCGATCCTGTAAAGTATGTCAAAAAGTCAAATCCAAAGGTCCTCGTCATGCTGCGCCTATTCAGGCTGCAGATATTCCTATTCGTCCATTCCAGAAAATGGCGATAGACATCATTGGTCCATTCAAGATCAAATCTGCTAGAGGACATCAGTTTATCTTAACGTGTGTAGACATGTGCACACGTTGGCCAGAGGCTATCCCTCTAAAGAGCATTACTACCGCTGACATTGCAGATGCTCTTTGGCTTATATTTTCTCGGCTGGGATTCCCCGGAGAAATATTATCAGATCATGGCACCCAACTGATATCGGATACCATGTCTCAAGTAATGTCTACTCTACAGATAGAGAGATCTTTGAGTAGCATCTATCATCCTATGTCCAATGGGATGGTCGAGCGACTAAATAGAACACTTAAGAACTTATTAGGGAAGATAACTGAGGATCATCCTCAAGATTGGGATAGGGTTTTACCCGCGGCCCTCTTCGCGTACAGAGAGGTCCCCAATGAACATACAGGGTTTTCTCCCTTTGAACTTGTCTTTGGCGCGCGACCGCGCGGCCCAATGTCTTTGCTGCATGATCTTATAACAGCTGACAATATTGACGATGACACAAAATCTTCTTACGAGTATGTCATCGCGCTGAGACAAAAGATTATCGAAGCATGCAAATTGGCAACGTCCTCTTCTGAATTTGCTAAGCAGAAGGCAAGACAATTTGCTAATAAGAAGAGAACTTTACGACAACTTTGTCCTGGTGACAAAGCATTTGTTTTGCTACCTTGTCGTGAAAACAGACTCCTTATTAGTTGGAAAGGTCCGTACGATATAATATCGAAAATTTCAGATGTTGACTACATCGTCGATATTAACGGGAAGCATAAAACCTTCCACATCAATATGCTTACGGAGTTCCATGAACGTCCTGACTATCTACAGCCTATTTTCCAGGCAACGGACGATTCTCATGTCAAACATGGTCATTACTCATCACTGTCTGTAATACAGGATGAGGAAACAAGTTTTTCGGATGTTAATCTTCCGCTTCCAATGATCCCACTTCATTCTAGTGAATCATGGAAAGACGTTACTGTTTCTCCTGATTTGTCTCTAGGAGAACGGCGACAAGTTTCGTCTATGTTACAAACATTTCAGGATGTCCTCACTGACATCCCTGGACAAACTCATGTCATTGAGCATGACATTGTTCTAACTGAACATACTCCAATTAGGGTTAGACCTTATCCTATCCCTATACATTTCCAAACACAGGTTGAAAAGGAGTTGGATGAAATGATAGATTTACAAATAATCGAACCATCCACTTCTGCATATTCTTCGCCGATGGTTATTGTTCGAAAAAAAGACAATAACATACGTCTTTGCGTTGACTATCGCAAATTGAATCAAGTTACGAAGTTCGATGCTGAACCTATGCCTTTACTAGAAGAGCTACTTACTCGTCTTTCTAAATCGCATTTTTTTCACTAAACTTGATTTGTCTAAAGGATATTGGCAAGTTCCATTATCCGAACGCGCCAAACCTCTTACCGCTTTCTCTACTCCCAGAGGCCTTTTCCAATGGAATTTTATGCCTTTCGGCCTTATGAACGCACCAGCTACATTTGTACGCATGATGCGTCGAATCCTATCGTATCGGTCAGATGTCATTGCTTATCTAGACGACATCTGTCTTTTCAGCGATACTTGGGAAGATCACTATTCAGGGTTAGTTGAATTATTATCAACTCTGCGTGAGTATAACCTGACAGCAAAACCATCCAAAGCTTGTATTGGCTTTAGCGAAATTGCTTTCTTAGGCCATCGAGTAGGTCACGGTTTCTTGAAGACAGAAGACCATAATATCACTAAGATACTTAACATCTCTATCCCTAGGACTAAAAAGCAAGTGCGAAGTCTTTTAGGTCTCATACAATTTTATGGACGTTTCATTCCGAATCTGTCCTCTATCATGGCACCTCTCTCTACACTATTAAAGAAAGGGTCGCCTAACATGGTCCACTGGTCTCATGAATGCCAATCTTCACTAGAGAAGATCAAAACTATGTTTTCATCACCACCTATTTTAGTGTTACCTACAACAGATAAGACATTTGTTCTTCGTAGTGACGCTTCATCCACTGGGATTGGAGCGGCACTAATGCAAGAGTACTCTGGAACTCTGCATCCTGTAATGTATATATCCAGAAAACTTAATGCTGCAGAAAGGAATTACTCGGTTTTAGACCGTGAATTATTGGCAATGGTTTGGTCAATTCTCAAACTCCAAAGATTCCTTCTGGGCGCGCATTTCGTAGTGGAAACTGACCAAAAAGCTCTTACGGCTATCCAAAGTAAGAACTTGAAGAGCTCGAGATCAACTCGATACGCAATCGCTCTTCAACCTTTTCATTTTTTTCGGTACGAGCTATCCGTGGTTCAGAAAATGTGATGGCGGACATTCTGTCCAGATGCCCACATGATGCCACTTAACTGTTAAATATTGGATCTTTTTAATATGTATAACTTTACAACAGTTATTTTTTGTTTCTTTACTAAGATACAGGGAGCCGCGCTAGCGTAGTGGTTACAACACCGCTCTGGCGACCGGGTGATACAGGATCAAACCCGGGCGACGGCATTTGAGGATTTTACGTCGACCGGGATTTGGACTGGATTAACCCGAGACCTGGCGAGGACATTTGAAGGAGTGTCGTCGACCAGGGACTGGCGGCTCCTGAGCCGACCCAGCTGCAATGGGTACCTCCGAAATCGGCGAGTATTTGCCTGAATGGCGAGGGACACCTGTCTCTGTACAAGAAATAAAGGGATACTCACGTAAAATCAATGTCAGGTTAGACATAAATAATAACCTGAGATTTCGCCTCGAGTATTAGCGGGCGTACGAAAAAAAAAAAAAAAAAAAAAAAAAAAAAAAAAAAAAAAAAAAAAAAAAAAAAAAAAACTAAGATACACATTTGTAATTTAATAATAGAATGATGGTATCTCTACTTAGCGGTTTATTGATGTTTATTCACCGCTGTTCTTTGATGATTGTTTCTTCATAAATCATAAATTTAAGATTATAGTGTGAATTTTTGGTATGCATTGTATAATTACCAGAATTGTATTATGCGTAGATCACACCTTCCTGGAAACATTTATTCGTAGAGAAACAATTTCTCTCAGATTTTGAGATATATTCTCACCGGTCATATTAGAAATTATAGTTATTCCTGATATTTTCATCTGCGCAGTATTCTTGCGTTGTGAGCCTATTCTACGTTGCTCCTAGATGTATTTAAAAAAAAAAATTTTTTTTTTTTTTCCCGGGAGGTGTGGTAAGACTGTAAAGTGCAATCTTTACTATCTTGCAATATAATACATTTATATACTTATTATGTTCGCAAATATTTTGTAAACAAAGTATTTCCTTTTTAAGTGCTTAAGGAGAAGTCATTTTTGAGTTACTTCCCTTGAAAAGAGTTCCGTCATCTTCGATCGGACTCCGCAAGACGAATTTAGGCCTACTGCGATTTATTCTTTGCCTGGGTAGGAATAGATTGTTCTTGCTTCAGTATATCTATGGCCTGAATTTATACGTAGTGTTTGTATGAGTAGGACGAGTCTGTCTTATATATGGATATCTTTACATTTCTAAGTCGAACTATGTTGGTTGTCGCTAGAAAAGGTCAAAGGCTATGCAGCGGAAGTATCGCTAGCAAGGGGTGTGATTCATGGCTGTCATCCTGTCGGGATGTCGAATTTTGTTGTAGCCGGCTTTTTTGCCGAAAAAAAGTGATCTATAAGTAGATGGGGAAAAGTGATAGTCATTTAGACATGTTGTATGTACTTTACCCCAGTGTTTATTCTCTTTTGCCAAGGAATGGCAAAGTTATATTTCGCATAGAAAGGTAAAACCACAATTTATTATGAACTTGGGCTTCGCCATCGTTGTCGATAAGCAGATGCACAGTGGTACTTTTGAAAAGAAAGAATATTTATTCAAAGGAAGATGACATTCCTATGTATCAGCACTAGATTATATGATATTATTCAATTACCTCTATGATAGAAGCTATGAAGAAATGAGGACATTTAACGAATGACCAATTTTGGTCTGTATCCAATAGTGAGTGAAGCTCACGAGAGAAGCACAGCCATGTTGAAATCCATATACTTTGTATTTATCGAGTGAGAAAAAGGGATGCCTGTACTATCGCTCGATGAACCAAGAGATCACTGCTACATGTGAGAACCCATGTCTGGGATTCCTATATCTTTATGGAAAAATATATATATTGAACTTTACGTGAAGGGATATTCGCTAGACGAAGTTAAGTCTAGGAGCCTTCCTATATATTGGTTATGGTCTGACGTGCCCAGTCAGTAAAGCCAGATGATTTACATGATGGAACTCTGAATGCTTATTTACGAATGCTCCATCATGATATTTGCCAAGCATGAATGCTAACTTAAGATGATATTCCTGTGATCAACATTATGCTGTCTATGTCGACATTTGTTCCTGTAACCATACACGTACTGTCCAAGTGTGCGTCCCATTAAATGTTATAAAAAGACCACCGTAGTTCCAGTACTTCTTGAATTCGAACAGTGTGAGTATGAGTGATGTACTACCAACCTGTCAACTCTATCGAATCATTCTACCATTCGCGTTCTGACATTCATATACACACTCATTGTCTACACTCACATTCTTGTCGGAGCCTCATCACGTTCCAGGACAAGATGACCTGTATGACCAAAACTGTGCTGGGTTTAATGAGTTGACAATCGTTACACTTTACTACACCAGTCCCAACATCTACATTTATCAACTGGTGGACATTCACGGCATTTAACAAATAAAACAAAAACGTGATTCAACAACTAGTAGCCAGTATGAGTTAACAATTACAGACTTTAACAACCACCTATTTTAGTGCTACCCACTAAAGATAAGACATTCGTTCTTCGTAGTGACGCTTCATCCACTGGGATTGGAGCGGCACTAATGCAAGAGTACTCTGGAACTCTGCATCCTGTAATGTATATTTCCAGAAAACTTAATGCGGCAGAAAGGAATTATTCGGTTTTAGACCGTGAGCTATTAGCTATGGTTTGGTCGATCCTCAAACTACAGAGATTCCTTCTAGGCGCACATTTCATAGTAGAAACCGACCAAAAAGCTCTTACTGCTATACAGAGTAAGAATTTGAAGAGCTCGAGGTCTACTCGATATGCAATTGCTCTTCAACCTTTTCATTTCTCTGTGCGAGCTATTCGTGGATCAGATAATGTGATGGCAGACATTCTGTCAAGATGCCCACATGATTCCACATAACAATTAGGGCTTAGACTTCTTGATATGTCTAGTTCTATAGTAGTTCCTTTTCTATATCATGATAGATACACATTTGTAATTTAATAATATAATGATTGTATCACTACATAGCGGTTCATTGATGTTTATTCACCGCTGTGCTTTGATGATTTTTTCTTCATAAATCATAAATTTAAGATATCTAATACGAAATGATGATATGAATTTTTTAGGCATTGTGTAATTGCCAGAATTGTATTATACTTTGATGACACCTTCCTGGAAAAATATACTTGTAGAGAAATAATTTCTCTCAGTTTATGAGACACATTCTCACCAGTCGCTCCATAAGTCGACTTAGCCTCATATTAGGCGTTATAGGTATTCCTGATATTTTCATCTGCGCATTATTCATGCGTTGTGAGCCTATCGTACGTTGCTCCTAGATGTATTTCAAAAAAAAAAAAAAGTTCAATTTTTTTTTTTCCCCGGGAGGTGTGGTAAGACTGTTACGTGCAGTCTTTGATATCTTACAATATTATACATTGGTATACTTGTTATGTTCGCAAATATTTTGTAAACAAAATAGTGCTTAAGGGAAAGTCATTATTGAGTTACTTCCCTTGAAAGTTGTGTCGGCTCTTTCGATCGAACTCCGCGGATGAGTCCAGTTTTCTGCGATTTATTCTTCGTTTGGGTAGTAATAGATTGTTCTTGCTTCAGAATATCTATGGCCTGAATTTATGGGTATTGTTTGTCTGAGTAGGACGAGTCTGTCTTATATCTGTATATCTTTACATATCTAGGTCGAACTATATGTTCTGTTGTCTCTAGAGAGGTCAAAGGCTATTCGGCGGATGTGTCGCTAGAGTGTGGTGTGATTTGGCTTCGTCCCGATAGGGACTGTGTTTTCTATGTCGGCTTGTCGCCGGGGAAAAAGTGATCTCAGTATTTGTGGGGAAAGTGATAGTCGTCTAGACCTATCGTGTATGCTTTACCCCAGTGTTTATTCGTATTGCCAAGGAATGGCAGAATCATATTTCTGATACCAAGGTAATAATAGACACTCTTATGAACTCTCGTACGAAGCCACCATTTTCGATAGGTACGATTTGAATGTCTAAGAGAATATATTTGACTCGATGAAAACGACTTCGATTCCTAGCAGCACTATATCCTGTAGAATGCAGTCAATTGTTCATGATCAAATCTACAGAGCAATGAAATGTTTTATGAATGACTAACTTTAGGACAGATTCATTATCTGTATCCAAACGTGAGTGACAGCTCACGAGTGAAGCCATCTTGGAACCAAACATGTAGTGACTTTCAAGAAGAGAAAAGGGATGCCCGTATTATCGCTTGTTTAGTCCAGAGATCACTGCTACACATGAGAACCCGTTATTAGCGGTTCAATATTATTATATGGAAAAATATGTGCTGAACATTATGTTGGAGAATCGTCGCTAAACGAGATTAGGTTTAGAAGCCATCTGGAATATTATTTATAAGCTGACGTGCTCAGTCAGTGAAGTCAGATGATATATATGTATGGGCGATACTGAGGGCTTGGCTACTGACAGTCCTTTATACTATTATTCTACATGAGTGCCCATGTAACATTGCAAGACCATTTATCCACTGTACCATGATGTATTATGCCAACCTGTGATTTGTCACTATCTGTGCTGTCGAGTGTGTACGTCCAATTAAACTTTAGAAAAGGTACACAGTCGTTGGTGTTGATGACTTCCAGCCATACATGAGTGTGAGAAAAGAACATTTGTCAACACCACGAACCCTTATTAACATTCGCACATTATACACTCAATCCATGTCTACACACCACTGCGTAGGTCAAGTTGACATTCCATACACTACAGTGGAGCAAACAACACCATAGAGATCTTATCAACTGATGATGATGATGATGTCTGCTTCCATCCACTTATATCTATCTTTTGGTGGATATCATTAACGGGAATAAAATAACAACTTTATCAGTCACCTTACTGGTGTGTATGTGAGTGTGCGTCAATGTTTACCTAAACAAACTTTTCGTTGACGTAAGACTAGCAATACAGTCACCTTACTAATATTAATCACCACTGTTTTTCAACTTGTCATATCACGTGACCCGTAATGGGTTCTTTTGGTGGAACGCGGCGGCATTATAAATTACAGTAGTTTTAACATTTAGTTTCTACAACATTTTTATAAACAGTTTTATTCGTCCTGAAAACAAGAAATCTGTAAGCTTTGAATCAAAAAACTTCATCTTAAAAACAACTGAAAAAAGTGTGTTCTTCAAAGTTTAGAGTCACATCTTTGGGTCGATATAGGTTGGCTCTAGTGAAAGAAATTCTCCTTAGCACATTAGTTAGTGCACTGGCTTCCTAGCTCGATGGTCCATGGTTCTATCCTCAGTTGGGGTGGAATTTTTTAGATCCAGTTCTTCTGGGTCGATCCAGCCTCATGAATTGGGTACCAGAGTAACTCTGGAAAAGTTCAGGCTGACCGCATGATGCTGACTACATCACCCCTAGTGTGCCGATTGTCAAGAAATTATGGGCCTAACGCCATATTCCCAATATGCCTCAATGGGCATGTAACGGGATCCTTTACATTATGTCAACCGCATTTTTTTTTTTAAAGATGGTGTGTATTTAACAACACGGCATAATTAGATTTGACAAGGATTAACGTCTAAAAATACAAATAGAATGTACCTGTATCTGTTGTTAGTACTATCGTGTAAATAGGGGTACGTACTGGAGAGGGAGTCAAAACTACCCGACCCGGCCAGTCAAATTAAACCCGGGAGTCTGTGAGAAAACAACGCTAAGAAAACCACTTTATCTAGCTAGCATGTCGTAACAGGCTAATAACGTAAAAGTGAGCAGAAGACGATAGATCGTGTCGTATGAAACACTAAGCAAAACCCATTTGAGCTTTATCCCTCTAAGGTCGCATCATTGCCATAGCCAGTTATGACTGAAGGAGGGTACAACTACACCTGTTAATTATTTCTTCCTCTAACACTGTGTTTGTTCGTAGCTGCTTTTTCCAGCATTCGATGCGTCGTGTCTATTTTAATTTATTGGGATTTCTGGTTATTTAACATTTATATTTTTTCCTGAGCGTCCGATTGAGAGAGTGGTTATGTGTTGGTCTGTCGTTGCAAAGGTGCAGTTCGATTCACGTTATTGACTCGTTTATGTAAATGGGTACCTGACATTTCACTTGAGTTAGGGAAGGACAGGCAGCCAGGACAGGGAACTGATTACCCCACCTCTCGATGCTGGACCTAGTATAGGTGATGTCTCTAACACTTCTCTCCCCTACGGCAGTATATGCTACAGGATTACCTTACCTGCCCCGTCTAGTCCCCAGGGGTGTGGGGGGGGGGACAAATTAGAATACGATTACTGCTCCCTCACGCATGTCGTAAAAGGCTACTAGCATGACGTTCTGCAAGAGGCTGGCAACCTCATCACATAACACAAATCGCAACAGCAACCACCACAACAAAAGTTTGTGATTTGTTGTAGGCTTCCTCATCTGTAGTGGTGTCTCAATGTTCCATAACTTGTAACAAAAGGTGATGATGATGACAATAAGCACGTGACATTCTACCTGCTCCTATTAGTTGCTGGTACGCTTACCTGGCTTACCTTTAGTGTGTTTCCAAAGGCCAGCATGTGATGTAGAAAATAATCACACAGGTGTCACAAGCGTTCACAACTGGAAGGAATCGTTGACGGAATCTCGGATATTCTGTGACATGAAATGACAATAACTTTTCGAGACTTATAACTAGGCCCCTCTCACAACTTGTGTATTGTTGTTCTAGTTATAATATTACCAACTTGTGTATTGTTGTTGTTCTAGTTATAATATTATCAACTTGTGTATTGTTGTTGTTCTAGTTATAATATTACCAACCTGTGTATTGTTGTTGTTCTAGTTATAATATTACCAACTTGTGTATTGTTGTTCTTCTAGTTATAATATTACCAACTTGTGTATTGTTGTTGTTCTAGTTATAATATTACCAACTTGTGTATTGTTGTTCTAGTTATAATATTACCAACTTGTGTATTGTTGTTCTAGTTATAATATTACCAACTTGTGTATTGTTGTTGTTGTTCTAGTTATAATATTACCAACTTGTGTATTGTTATTGTTGTTCTAGTTATAATATTACCTACTTGGATGTTTTTATTATTATTGGTATTTATAGCCTTCTTCCTACTTATTTATTATAACTTTTCTAAAGATAATAACAAACACACAATCACACACACACACACACACACGTGTTGATGTTATACTAATAACTCTCGTGCCCTCTCATAACGTCATTTCTCACACAGCACACGTCATTTCTCCTACAGCACACGTCATGTCTCCCACACCACACGTCATTTATCCCACACCACGCGTCATTTATCCCACAGCACACGTCATTTCTCATACAGCACTTCAATAACACTTGTAGGATCCAATAAACGTTATTTTTTTTAAACACACTTAGCATCCAATATATGTTATTTCTCAATAAATGCTCATAACCCTCTTATAAATGTTAAAGCTAATAAAACCACAACCTTCTCATTAACATAATTAATAACAGTATTATCCATTTTAAAATGTGTTAGTTTCTATCAAAGACAATGAGTCTTCCTACTACATTTGACCTGCAATCTACAACGTTCCCCAAAGACAAAGTTCTAGAAAGTAGATTAATTTATCACAAACTTATCAAAGATTTATCAGAATAAAGATATCCCACATGCGTCTGTAGTCCGTTCGTGTCACATCATAAGACGGTTTTTTCTACACGATACATCAAGCTAAAGATGTTCGACCATTTACAACGATTATAATTTGGATACGGTAGTAGCGGTCACGGACACAGAATGAAGCTTATATTTAAGTGTCAGCACAAACGACTTCGCGGTCAGGGTAAACATTAATCCGGCTTTGGTGTTGTCTAACTTTCTTCTTATATGCTCGTTATGAAATCAGGGGCGGCGTAACCGGGTTTATTCGGAAAGACAAACATAAACACACAAGCCCATTTTCCTGAGGGTTTTTTAGTTGGTTATGTCGGTGCGTCTGTTAGTGTTTGTGCCAATGTTTGAAGAGTGTGTATATTGTACTAATTCCTCACAATTTTACTACGATTGCCTCATTTCCTCTTATTTGTTTTCTTACCAAGGACTAACGAACCAATACTCTGGGTATCCTTGTTTCGTCCGTGCAAGCTTATAGTGTAAACTCCCCTTGTCTCTTCTTTCTTTTCTTTCGTTTTCGATTTCGTGGCCTTATTTTCTGTCACAAAAGACACTTTTAAGCAAACACCCATGGCACAATACTTCTTGTGTGTGTCAGTCTTTGCATTCGTAACTTCTATCTACATCATTCTTATTGATTTGTTTGTTTGAACTCCGAGGTTTTCAACCTTTGTTGGACCGTTCAAGAATAGATTTGAACTACATTTCACAAATGGACCCTTGGACAGCGATTTCCCGCGGCCCATGCATTGATACAAGGCGAGTAATATACTACTCGTCAAAAGTCAAGGGCCACCCTATTATTTTCAATTCACTTTTATATAAGCGCATAGAATGATTAAATGAAGGAAGTTTTTAGTAAAAATGGGTGCAATATCTTCCTCTGACAGTCCTCTATGCACGTTAAGCATAAAAAATACTCACGACAACCATGGTGATCACGTGCAATTTGGTTTGCTGACATAAATTCACATTTTTAATCTGTTTTTTCAAACTTCCGTACAACCAAACAGGTGAAGTAATCGTGCTGACTGACATTCCACGTGCAATGGCGACTTTTCGTGAACAGAGTTCACTCTTAATTTGTTTTACAATCAGCAGACTTAGAGTAGTTTCATCACTTGCAAAAACTATGCCACCGAGAAGAAGTCTTGACACCTTACAAAGAATGAGGGCTATAGCGTGGGTTGAAAGTGGTTTATCTGTCCGTGAGGTTGCTAGACGGCTTGCAGTGTCACACTCTACTCAGGGCCGGATTAAGCTAGTGCGGGGCCTGTAGCATATGTTAAGAAAGGGGCCCTATATTTTTAAAAAAAAACCAATAAAACAACACAAATATATTTGAACACATACATTTTTAATTTGCATAGTAATTATCATTATCAATTAATTTGTGCATGTAATCCTATAAACTTGCCACTCGTGTTGCTGGCGTTGTCATAACTTTGACCACGGCAGTCTTTAATATCAATGTCATTTGCCTTTAAAAAAATTAAGTAGACTTTTAGTAAGCTGTTCAGCACTATGACCTTCCATATCCAAAAATGTCACAAATCTTTCAACTGGTCCAGATGGCAAAACATAGCGCAGAGTCAAAGTCAGCTGGTTGTCGCAGATATATTTGATGGTTCACTCCAATTGACGTTGAATGAGAATCCAATTGTCGCATAAAGAGTTTTGTATAGTAAGGAAGATGTGTAGAAAGCGCATCGACCTTTATACACTAGTTTTCACAAATGTGAGCTAGTGTTGAGGGAAAGAGTTAACAGAAGGGCACAGGTTGGTGTCAGTGATTCTCTCACCTTTAGACTGCCAACTCATGTATTTTTCTGGCGACGACTAACTCTTTCTTACTCAAATCTTTTTGAAGATGAACTAATAGTAACAAGTAATACAAAGAGGGTTGAGTATGTTTTTCTGAACAGAACATACAATCTACTAAGTCAAACTCAGAATGATGGTGAGTTACAGAATGTACATAATTACTTTAATTACAGTAGAAATATAAAATCAATGTTGACATATACTTTGAAAAAAAAGAAATACTAGGAAATGTAGAACTGTCAGTGTCTTTGGTTCAGATAAGAAATAAGAGGCTATTTTCCTCACTGACGAAAAGTTTATTCCTACGGCTATTTCGTGGAAGAGTGAATTCTGATTTTGGTCTGGGTTTTAAGTAGACTTATCTGCTTCAGTCCAAGAGATGACTAGGCTTTCCGTTAACCTGGTTGTGAAGTTGCGTTATGAAGTTCAGGTGCTGACGAGGTGTTAACTGCTTAAAGCTGTAGACTGCACAGGGTTGCTGACTAGTGATATCACCGCTAGGTTTGAGACGTAAGCACTAGTTCTCTCTGTAGCATAGAGCAACTAGGCGGTTTACTCGCAACAATTGACAGCAATCAAAATCCAGAAACTGGCTAGGATTCTGCAACTGGGCTGAGGAAGACAATACAGGCAATCAATCTTCTGTTTGTTTTACAGATATATTGACTACAGCCACTCTGGACATTTCGTCTCAGAATGGTGCCTAATAATCTATTTACCTGAAACCATAACAGTCAGTCTTCCTTAAAGGCGACTGTCCATTTGTTTACAAATTCCTGTCTAGCGTTAGTCTCACAATAAGGTCGGGTCAGTAAGGTCAACCTTTGTTATAAGCAGACGCCTGGCCGTGTGCGTTCATGCGTGACTGCATTGGAGGAATGCTATTTCATTCACTCGTCCGTTGAACAACACGGTTCTTCTCTCGTTCACAACAGTTTGCTTCATCACATTCCTAATACAATTAGCTTGTAGTACTTTCTCATATCAGCCAGTACTTACATCATTATAATGCATCAATAACATTCATAATACACAAAATGCAAAATAGCTATCAATCTGATGTAAAGAAATAAAACCACAATATTTAGTATTTCACACTTTACATCAATTAACTAATCCCTTGATATTAGAGTTAGCTAATTAAGCGAATACTGAGAGTTTGCTTACCGCTCAGGACTTTATCCGCAGCTTAAGAAATAGAACTTTAATAGCGTTACTCTCAATCACATGTACTTGTAGATATGAGGTAGTTGAGGTTTCTATTCTATAACTTCTAAGCGTGCGTTGTCTTCGACGGTTAAATCAGCAAGTGATCTTAAAATTCAGCATATGTTCGCATGAAGTTAAAATATTTCCTGATTCCCACGCCAAGAGTTAATTATTTCCCGTTTCTCGTTCAGCCATGACAGAAGATTTATCGGGCGGTCTCCAGTTGACCACTGAACACGGAAATATGATACTCTGAGAACCACTGTCGTTTCGACTAAGCGAATAAATCGTATAGACATCCTTAAAGAAATGTTTTTTAAGTGCCTTTGATAGAATTTGGGATCGTATGACAGGACTATTAATGAAGACTTGAAAAACAGCTAAAGAAACGATCGCAGGTGCAAATATTTCCGTAGAGAACACAGACAAATGTGAAGGAAAAGAAAAGTAAGGAATTTTAACATAATCTAGACAAAATCTTCGAGCACTCTGTGACACTGGTCCATATTAGATATATCTGGAATAGAATCCAATGAAACGGAATAATACTTGTATTTCTTCACTTCACAGAGAATGTGATCCAGTATGCTGGATCCAATCAGATTGATGAATTCCTCACACGTTGTTTTAGATAGATATGATGTATGTCCAAATCCTTTGTTTGCATGAGTACTTATATGCTCTGCCAGAAAAGGGTCAAACTTGGCCAGTAATTCCCGTTATAAGGGGACCCAACAATTTCATCACTGCCACGAAATGAAAGGCCTCGTTCTGCTAAAAACTTCACAACTTCAATTATTCGCTCTAGAAGTTTGTGCCAATACTTTTCTTGAATGTCCATTTGTTTCACAAGTTGGGAATCGACACGTTCACCTTTGTTTTTACGCATCAACAGTGAAATCAAAGCTTGTCTATGTGAGAAGCTTTCTTCATGTCGACGCAATAGATTTCTTGCATTTTTCCAGTCATTAAACTCTTCCACAGTAAACTTTGATGAACATTCTGAACTCATAAGCTTGCATGGGAAACAGAATAGGCGCCCTTTACTTCCTGAATAGCATAACCATTTTCTTGCATGTTGCTTGTCTGTAAGTTTATGAATATGTGTAAAATAAGACTTCTGACAGTATCGAGTTTTCTTTTCAGTGTCATACAATCGCACGGGTGAAAAAAGGCACTATCAACATGTTGACATTTTTCACTTCCCTTGGATATCCAATATTCACGCTCACAGCATCTATATTGTTCGGCCAGTCACCAATATCATTAGAGTACTTCTTCGTTTCACTTATTCTTTCACATTCAGACTCAGTGTATATTGGGTTTTGCTGTATGTTTTCTGCTGCACAGCCTGCACTAGTACTAGTTGTTCCTGTACTTCCAGCTTCAGCGGTTAGAGTACCACCACCATGAACATCAAAATATTCTATCAGCTTACGTGTTTTTGATATCACAAGTTGATCTCTTCTTTCTTTTTCTTCCTTCGCTTTACGTTTTTCACTTCCAGAAGCATAATTACGTCCAATATCTCTGTGTCTACTGCTCATTTTTTGAGTTTTCTAACCTTACAAATCAAGAAATTTTAATCAAGATCGAAAGAGAGTGCGAGCACGCTGTATACCTCAATTAAAACAGGAAGTTTCCGTTTCCTAAATTCTAGTTTCTATTGTTAATGCAAATTCATTTCACAAAGAACGAAACAAAATTAGAGGGGCAGTCGCCTAGAGCCAAAAAAGTGGCTTCCGTCCAAACGTGACCAAATTTTCTACGCCACTTAAATGGCTTCCGTCCGCAAACAGTTAAGATAAAAATAATGAAGAGTCACACTAAGTCACCCTCTTATGCTCTTTCTGTCACAATTTCGTGACACCAAATGAAAAGGCGCTAAAGATGGCATAAATCACAAGATCATTAGTTTAACGCTCGTATTAGAAGATGACCAAAAAATTATGTACATATTTATTGGCGCGGGGCCCCTAAAAGCGTGGGGCCCGTAGCATATGCTACTTGTGCTACTACGTTAATCCGGCTCTGACTCTACTATCCAAAGAATTTTGGAGAGATTTCAGGCCACAGGAAGTGTGGAGGATCGCCACCGGGCAGGTCGCCCTAGATGTACCAATAGACATGATGACCGGTCCCTCTTGTTGTCAGCCCTGCCCCATCGAACAGTGACTTGTTCCACTCTAAGATGTCAGCTGAAACAAACTGTAAACGTTAATGTCAGTCAAAGCACCATTCGCAGACGTTTACATGAATTTGAACTGGCTGCTCGACGTCCTGCAGTCAGAATCCCTCTTACTCCTGCTCATCGCAGAGCCCGTGTTGCTTGGTGTCGCTAGCACATCCGATGGACAAGGCAACAATGGAGTCAAGTTCTCTTCGCTGATGAATCTCGCTTCACTGTGTCATTCAATGACGGCAGGATTTGAGTTTGGAGACGACCAGGAGAGCGATTTACTGATGACATTATTCGAGAGGTGGATCGTTATGGTAGGGGTTCTGTCATGGGCTGGGGAAGCTTCTACAGACACGGCAGGACCCCACTCTACATCATCCAAGGCAACTTGACCGGCCCAAGATACCAGACCGAAATCTTGAGACCAATTGTTCAGCTTGCTCTGGAGGCCATAGGTGGTAATGCCATCCTCCAAGATGATAACGCTCGACCCCATCGAGCTCGTGTGGTGAATGAGTTTATTCAGCAACATGGGATCATCAGTATGGCGTGGCCAGCTCATTCACCTGACCTTTCTCCGATTGAGCACCTCTGGGATGTCCTTGGTCGAAGATTGTCAACAAATCACCCCCTGCCAATGGATGTTGCACAGCTGACTGCATTTCTACTTCAGGAATGGCAAGCTGTTCCTCAGGATATTCTTCGGACCCTTGTGGACTCGATGCGTCTACGCTGTCTTGAATGCCTTGCTGCAAACGGTGGTTATACCCGATTTTGAAATTCTATTTGTCTAATATCTATTGTGTGACTTTTGAAAATGTGGGTGACACACTTCACAGCTTCATTGCGTTTGAATGTGTGTTTCCATTTCTTTACGTGACATGTCAATTTGGTACTCAATAAATGCCGTTTTGACTGATACCAATTACGTTTGTATCAGATTTGTTTTATGGTTTCAACCAAGATTTTTCTAAGTGGCCCTTGACTTTTGACGAGTAGTATATTAGGTTGTGCATGATGCTGATAATCGCATCGTGTACAACAAATTGCTACTGGCACTACAGGTTCTAGATCATGTGATCACGTGGTGCAAGTTCCTAAAAGCAGACTAGCTGCCAGTGGTTGCTCCAAGTTCCATAAACAAGAAAATGATCAACTGATTCCTTGTTCAATTTCTCTTTCGTCTGGGATATCCCTCCATATAGTCGCAGGCAAGACCGCTATAGGGCCAACTGATTCCTTGTTCAATTTCTCTTTCGTCTGGGACCACCTTCCATATAGTCGCAGGCAAGACCGCATTAAGGCCAACTGATTCCTTGTTCAATTTCTCTTTCGTCTGGGACCACCCTCCATATAGTCGCAGGCAAGGCCGCATTAAGGCCAACTGATTCCTTGTTCAATTTATCTTTCGTCTGGGACCACCCTCCATGTAGTCGCAGGCAAGGCCGCATTAAGGCCAACTGATTCCTTGTTCAATTTCTCTTTCGTCTGGGACCACGCTCCATATAGTCGCAGGCAAGACCGCATTAAGGCCAACTGATTCCTTGTTCAATTTCTCTTTCGTCTGGGACCACGCTCCATATAGTCGCAGGCAAGACCGCATTAAGGCCAACTGATTCCTTGTTCAATTTCTCTTTCGTCTGAGACCACCCTCCATATAGTCGCAGGCAAGACCGCATTAAGGCAAACTGATTCCTTGTTCAATTTCTCTTTCGTCTGGGACCACCCTCCATACAGTCGCAGGCAAGGCCGCATTAAGGCCAACTGATTCCCTAACCACAGCTCCCCAATGGTGCCCCTTCCCCCCACCCCCCGGCTTAACTGACAAAACATTAAGACTCAATAAATGCTGAGGAGACTGAAAATTCAATTTTCTTCCCGGCCAGACTCCACTGAAATTCATGCAGAAAAACGTTAGTAAGACAGACAAACATACTAACACTTTCAGTCACTCACCATACCAAAGAAAAGGTTTTTTTTTTTTTTAACAATTCTAATTAAAGTCGAACACGCCAGATATTGAAAACGGCAGATATTGAACACGGCAGATATTGAACACGGCAGAAATGGAAAATTACTGGGTAAGCCACTCACGTCTGTTGTTTTTCTGTTGTCTAGTTTTCTACTTCTTTATTTCTTACGAGTGCCTAAAAACATACCTTTATGTTTGTCTAATATTTTTTTCACCCGTGTGTTACCGGGGCCCGAAAGGGGAGCAAAGGATATTAACACTGTACCCTACCAGGCATGTCGTAAAAAGCGACTAAGGAGGGTTGGGCATGGGGCTGGTTACCCCATCCCGTAAAAAACTTTTTACCACAAAAACTTCAACAAACATGGACAAGTCAAATAAAGAATATAAATCAACGCAGCCGCCCAAGACAGAAGAAGGTCTTCTGGATAGGAGGCGCATGAAGCAACCCAGAGAAAGCCGAAAGGAGTCTGGGTTGCCGACTAACCTTTTTTCGTCTAGGAAAATCTCCAGGATTGGCACCTGGAATGTTCGCACTCTGTGTGAACAAGGGAAAACTGCGCAGGTAGCAGCAGAAATGTCAAATTACAGGATTGATATCCTGGGTCTCTGCGAGACACGGTGGAAAGGCATAGAGAAGAGGAGATTGATCACAGGAGAAATGGTGTTGTCCTCAGGACATGAGGAAAGAGCCCACCACATTGAAGGGGTGGCTCTAATGCTGTCCAAGGAAGCACATAAAGCACTTATAGAATGGGAAGCAATAGGACCCCGAATTATAACAGCAAGGTTTAAATCAGCCAAAAAGAAAGTAAACATAAACATCATCCAGTGTTATGCACCAACAAACAATAAAGAAGAGTCTGTGAAAGAAGACTTTTACACCAGACTACAAAATGTCTTGGACAGTAAGAAAAGAAAGGACATCACAATTTTGATGGGGGACCTAAATGCGAAAACAGGAACAGACAACACTGGCTTTGAAGAAATCATGGGAAAGCATGGAGTAGGTATGATGAACGAGAATAGGGAACTATTAGCAAACTTCTGTGCTTCAAATCAACTAGCTATAGGAGGAAGCATATTTACACATAAACGAATACATAAAGCAACATGGATATCACCAGACCACAGAACTGAGAATCAGATTGATCACATATGCATAAGTAAGAAGTTTAGGCCATCATTGCATGATGTGAAAGTATGTAGAGGAGCAGATGTTGTATCAGACAACCATCTTCTGTTGGCTAAATCAAAATTAAAACTCAAGAAATTTACAACAGCATATAGCTATAGACAACAGTATAATGTGGGATATCTAAGAAATCAGGAAATAAGAGACAAATTTTCAATCACAGTATCCAACAAATACCAGGTACTCTAACAGCTGGAAGATGAAACAGATACGGAAGACCACTGGCAACAAGTAAAAAATATATGGAACGAGACATGTGAAGAAGTACTGAGAAAAAGAGAACATCGGCACAAAGCATGGATAACAACAGAAACCATTAGTAAGATAGAAAACAGGAAAAACAAGAAAGCAGATTTAAACAGAAGCAAAACCAGAAGCTCCAAAGCCAAGGCTCATGAAGTGTACATAGAAGCAAACAAGGAAGTAAGAAGAAACATCAAAAGAGACAAGATGAAATATATTGATGATTTGGCAAGGGAAGCAGAGGAAGCTGCAGCCAAAGGAAATATGAGGGATATGTACAACAACACAAAGAAGCTAACAGGGAAATATAAGCAAGCAAATGGCCTCATAAAAGATAAGAATGGAAAATTGCTTAGTAATATACAAGAACAAATGAAGAGATGGACAGAACATTTTGAGGAACTTCTCAATAGACCATCTCCAACTAATCCCCCAGTCATCCAGCCAGCAGAAGAGAAGTTACAAATCAGCTGTGAAAGATCAGGTAGAGAAGAAATAAAGAAAGCCATAAAGCTTCTGAAAGATGGAAAAGCAGCTGGTCCAGATTGCATTCCAGCAGAGGCCATCAAAACAGATATTGATACCTCTACAGAGATATTATACAAACTACTTGGCAAAGTCTGGGAGAGAGAGGAAATACCAGCAGAATGGAAGGAAGGATATCTGGTTAAGTTGCCTAAGAAGGGAAATTTACAAGAGTGCACAAATTATAGAGGAATAATGTTACTATCAGTGCGAGGAAAAGTATTAAATAGGATTATCCTTGAGAGATTAAAAGAGTCCATAGACAAGAAACTGAGAGATGAACAAGCAGGTTTTCGACAAAACAGATCCTGTACAGACCAGATAGCCACATTGAGAATACTAGTTGAACAAAGTCTGGAATGGAATTCACCGCTATACATCGGATTCGTGGGTTATGAAAAGGCATTTGACAGTGTATACAGAGAATCGCTTTGGAAATTGATGAGGCATTATGGAGTTCCCATTAAAATCATTAACTTAATAAAGAAGACCTATGAAGACATGACATGCAGAGTTCTTCATGAAGGACAACTTACAGAACCGTTTAGGATTAGAACGGGAGTGAGATAGGGATGCCTCTTGTCTCCATTTCTTTTCTTACTAGCAATAGATTGGGTTATGAAAACATCGACATCACACAACAGAAATGGAATCCAGTGGAATCTGACTAAACAGCTTGATGATCTAGATTTTGCAGATGACTTGGCTCTTCTGTCCCATAACCATAATCAGATGCAAGAGAAAATGAACATTCTCGATGAGAGGTCACAACAAGTGGGCCTGAAAATACACAGGGAAAAGACAAAGATTATGAGAATAAATGCAAGAAATGATGTAATAGTTTCATTGATTGTCTACCCAAACTTCTAACCCAGATTCTTTTGCTTGTGTGATTGATGTTACGTTGACCCTTGTGTATGTTCTCGACTTAATGATGACCGTAATGTCCTTGTCTTATGTTCGCTGGCTGTGAATATATGTGCCGTACAATGGTGGCTTATCCTGTTCCTGTGTCTACTGAATGAGCTTACATGAACAGACACTTTAATGTCTTGAATAACTTGACGACTCAAATCTGACACCAAACATTCTTTATTTGTTGTCAACAACACATTCACAATGGCTACCTCTGAGCCTGATTATCAATAAATATACATATGAAACTTCATTGTTGACATCTCTACATCACGTCTACACTGGTCAGGAGCTATCGTTAATTATCTCTGGATTAACTCAAGTTCTCTGCTGTCTACTTTGGTTCTCTATTTTCCCATCACTTTTATATACATGTGCTGTTCTCAATCTACGAAAAATTAAGCTTCGAAGTATTGTCTGGTTAAACTCCAGTGCTGGTAACTTATTCTTAGCTATAAACTGTTCCTTGCAAACTGTCTAACGTCCGACACTGGACCACGGTTCTAACACATTTCTTTGCCTATCTACGCTCGTTTAAATATGCGAGTGTTTACATACCAGGATGAACTGCTGGCGATATATGCTGAACATATCTTGACATGATTAACTATCTGTTGTAGAATTCTTTCATTTGTCTTCTCTTCTCTGCACATTGCAGCAGTACCATAACTTGGTATCTGGTCGATGTGGTTAGTCTAACGCTAACCTGTTCTCAGCTGACGACCATTTTAAGAGTGATTCTCTGCTCTTCCCTCAGCTCACTTATTTCTCGTGCTCCGGTGACGTCAGAGCTAAGTATTACTACTCATAAATTATTCTTACTTAGTCATATCTCAGTTCTTTCCCTTTCCTATCACAATGATAACAAGGTTGAACTTGAAGAAACACCATTAAAAGATGTAGAATCGTACACATATCTTGGAAGTATTTTAGACAAAGTTGGAGGGACAGACAGTGATATCAAAATAAGAATACAAAAAGCAAGAGGAGCTTTTATTGCATTGGGAAACGTATGGAGAACAAGAAAAAAATCAAGTCCAACACGAAAATAAGAATCTTCAACTCAAATGTCAAGTCAGTCCTATTGTATGGATCTGAGACATGGAGAACAACAAAAACAACAACCAAAAAGCTACAGACTTTTATAAACGGGTGCTTGCGTAGAATAGAAGGACTGAAATGGTATGACAAAGTCACAAATGTGGAATTGATGACAAGAACCAGACAAGTGAGAGTGGAACAAGAGTTGAGAAGAAGACGCTGGCGATGGATAGGACACACATTGAGGAAACCTGTTGATAGCATTACAAGGCAGTCCTTGTTCTGGAATCCACAGGGAAAGAGAGGCAGAGGAAGACCAAAAAACACACGGAGAAGAGAACTGGAAACAGAGGTGAAAATGATGAGGAAAACATGGAAAGAACTTGAGCGGATGGCACAGGACAGAAAGACATGGCATGTGTTTGTTGAAGGCCTATGCTCCTTGGGGAGCTAAAGGGTATTGATGATTGATAATATTTATTTACTGTTTACAGGCCTCGGGTTTCCCTTCCTTATGTGTTATAAATGTTTATCTCATCTCATCTCATAATCGAAACCTCATCTACCCCGTGAAACGAGGTGTAGAGGGTACCCAAGTGCACAAGGCCCATGGGTGGACATGTAATCGAAATGACTTGGCAAACAGGTGATTAGCCCATTGTGCCCGAACTTGCCCTCATGTGTACTCATATTCGCTATCCTCTGTCCTGTACTTACTGTTCTTAGTCCTCTATCATTTACTAGACACAGTATTAAGGTCTTTGTCTTGTGTGGTCTGACCTATACTGTATAATAGGGGAAGAACAGAAGTGATTGCGTCATTCATTAATAGGCTGGACTGCCCATGGTAAATTTCCGGTGTTATGTGTTGCGGGTCGCACTAATGACCCGTCATCGAATCATCATTTTTGTGATGCCTAGATGGCAGGGAGGATGGTGTGATTCCGCTTGCATAGCTAGGCGGGGTTGTCGCACGGAAGGTCCTGGGGTTCGAGTCCTGGGTAAGCCACTCACGTCTGTTGTTTTTCTGTTGTCTAGTTTTCTACTTCTTTATTTCTTACGAGTGCCTGAAAACATACCTTCATGTTTGTCTAATATTTATCCCCAGGACAGCAACTCCGTGACCCCTCTCTCGATCGGCGTAAATGTAACCGCCAGGTTTCGTGACGCACACGATACATAAAAGTACGTATGTCCGTAGTTTTGGAACAAGATGCACCTTTAACAATAAGGGTGTACGGAAACGCATAATGTGACATTTCACATTTTAATTTCTGGCTGAAAATGGTCCTCCTTTCAAGCAATAAGATATCCTTACATCTCACTTTCCCAGTATATGTCTGCGTGAGGGCATGCTTTCTTCAAAAGTTCAGCTAACATTGTCAGCCATCTTGGCGAATTATGTCCTGATGGTGTACAGTATCACCACATAAAACAGCTCGATGGCACGGGCATTAAAAGTGTGGTGAGTGATTTCAACACCAGCATACTGAATGCTGAAGGGCCAGAAGACTGGCTACATAGTTACTTACGGCCACTTCCTAAACCTGGTTAAGACCTTACACTTCTCAGCAGCTATAGAATCACAATGCAGAATGTCTACGGTAAACTACTAGAAAAGAGAGTAGCACGGAACATAAGTAATGAACCACCTTGAAAATACACAGATCCTACCTGATACTCTCGGAAGCTTTAGGCCCATGAAAGTAACATGGGGTAGCGCTGGAAATTTTGCTGATGATGTGTACGAGGGGTTTCAGTGTAAACAAGCCAACGTTACGGCCACAAGGCCTTCGTCATGGAAATGAAAGAAAGTGAAGGCTAGATAGGACACATAATAACCTAAATAAATATAAAAATAAAACCTAGGCACTTCCCTAAAGGCATCGAAGTCCTAACACTTTTGCTGCCCACGAACAGGCGAGCGTGCCCGGAAAAGGAAATGACTGCCACTACCGGATGTAGACAGTACATACTAAGAAACTAAAAAACGAAACTGAACAATAAACTACCCAAACGTAATATTAGTGGGGACTGGAAATAGAATATTGGAGAGGGCGGCAGAGATCGTATAAATGACATTGCGCGAATAGTTCAATATGTCTTGATTTTTTAAATTTCATATGTATTTATCTCCAACTCATTCTGTTCTCTTCTATTTCCAGTCCTCACTAATATTACGTTTGGGTAGTTTATTGTTCAGTTTCGTTTTTTAGTTTCTTAGTATGTATTGTGTACATCCGGTAGTGGCAGTCATTTCCTTTTCCGGGCACACTCGTCTGTTCGCGGGCAGCAAAAGTGTTAGGACTTCGATGCCTTCAGGGAAGTGCCTAGGTTTTATTTTTATATTTATTTAGGTTATTATGTGTCCTATCTAGCCTTCACTTTCTTTCCTTTCCCTGACGAAGTTATTGTGGCCGCAACGTTGGCTATGTTCTTTATCTTTTGTCCTGGTAAGACGAATCACCTTTTTTAGATTTTTGTTTCACACCCATCCATTGTACTCCACGTCTTACCGCACTTCCCTCATCTTCCTCAGTGTAAACAAGAAACGGTTGATGTAGCAATTGACCTAGAGGATGCTAATAACAATGTGAACTTTGCAACATTTAACGGTTGGAGATGGATAGCAGCTGTCTTAACTGAGTGGTGATCAGTGGCATTTCGCTTGAGAACATGAACATCAGACCCAATGTCCATTTGCCCGGGACTACCCCAGGGTTATCCACTAGCACCGGTGCTGTTTTATATCTATACAGCAAAAGTAGCCACCATTCAACCAACTGGGTTGGGACGAACATTGACGTTTGCTGATGATATACAAGGGGCTTGACATAAGTCTTGGGCCTGACCATGAAGGACATGTCACAGAGAGCTGAAATTTTGTATAGTGTTTATTCCTTTTCAATATAGCCACCGTCTGAATTGACACACTTCTGCCATCTCTGCTTGACCTTGAAAAGACCTTGGGAGTAAAACACCCTATTTTTCAAACTAAACCAGTCATCACATGCCAGTATAACTTCTTCATCGCTGTCAAAATGATTTCCTTTTAGCTGTTTTTTTAAGATTTGGGAATAGAAAAAAGTCTGATGGAGCCAAATCTGGAGAATATGGTGGGTGTGGAAGAATTTCAATATTCAAATCGTTGGCTGCTAGCTGCACAAGCCGTGCTTCGTGAGAGGGCGCGTTGTCTTGAAGCAAAGGTAGATTTTGAGTGCGCGTTATTCCTCGTTTCCTGGTCACAACCTTTCTTAGTTTGGTGAGAAGATCTGCATAGGACTGTCCATTAACTGTGTTGCCACGAGGCAGATAATCTTTCAACAGGACACCTTTGGCGTCCCAAAAAACAGTCAGCATCACTTTTCCTGCAGATTTCTGCGCTCTCGGCTTGACACGTGTTAAGCAGCTGCACTTAAACTGTTGACACCAGTTTTTTACCGAGGACAAGAATCACGAAACACTGGTTCCATCTCCCTGTGTATTTCTGTAGGTGTTTTTCCCTGAAACATCAGAAATTTTATCACAGCTCTGGCCTCCTTCTTTTCCATTGTTTTGTCAAATCTTTGGAGCAGCAGATCCGGTCAATATGGTACATTGCGCCGTGCACCGTAGCGGGAAACCCCATTGAAGAAACAAACGCGTACTTCACACATTCAGTGCAAATATGATGAACTTTAAATGAGCCAAGTTTCATCTTCCTCCTGTGACTCCTTCATGGTCCTTCATGGTCAGGCCCAAGACTTATGTCAAGCCCCTTGTACTCATTTACAGAACTGGTTCTGACCGACAGGAAATGATTAATGGCATACATGGGACACTGCAGGAGGTGTTTAATTGGCGCAAGGAAACTGGCTCCAAAGTCAATCCCAACAATGCCTGCGTGATGTGGTGCTCCTTGAACAACATAATGAAAACAGACCTTCCAGATATTACTCTCAATGGACAGAAAATTGAAAGGCACGAAATGAAAATAAAAATTATGCACATGCACGTAAATATTTCAGCTCTACTTAATCCCTTGGTAGTGAAACACAAGGAATTGAAAAGTATACCACGGGCTTATGGCGTGCCAGATAGGCCTTTCGTTATACCCAGGGCGTATGGCGCGCCAAATTGATTTATGCCGCATTTGAGCGGAAAATTAAAGAATATCTGGCGATAAGCCAGTTTAAAATTATTTCATTACAACCGGCGCAGGTGTGTGAACGTTTGTGAGCGAAAAAAAAATTTATGAAGTTACAATTGTGTGCATTATATCCGTTGCTAGAGTTGCTTTGGATCTATCCGCAGGCCGTGTAGTACGCCCGCTTTACAAGATTCCGAAATTGAACAAAAAATTAGAAAATAAGTGGCCATAGAGTGTTGATATCATGTAAACACTTCCTGTGGACATCGTATTTTGAACTGGTAGCGAAATAATTATATTGGTGCTTAGTTTTTGCATACTTTTATCAGTTAATGACGTCATGGGGTTATTTGTTTAAATGTAGTGTTGTCACATATATAACACTCATAAACTATTAACGAATCAACCTCAATATATAATTTCAAAATGGATTTTAGCTATATCGGGAGCGATAATAACCTATTTTCGATTCCGATAAAGACGTAGAACAAACATGAAATTTGTAAGTAATAAATTCATTCATTTGCATGGGACAGGAATGTGTAAGTGAGATTCCCGTTCAGCAATATGTGACTTCAGAAAAAAAATGTATATAAGCTACAAATTTCATGTGTTTTATATCAAACTTCTTGAATTAGTAGTCAACTGGACATACGTTTCAATTCCTGGTGTTTTACTATCAAGTGATTAAGTAGAGCTGAAATATCTATGTGTATGTGCATAATTTTTATTCATTTTTATTTTTTTTTATTGTTTCTACACTTCACAAGATATAACAAACAATTATAACATCACATAAAAATTCAACAGTATTTCACCACATTCTGCAGCCAATTTCCTAAAGTTTGATGCATAATACATATATCTACTAAATTAATATATGTGTCTACTGCCTGTTTTTAAAACATCACTTGTAGAAAGAAAAAAATGTCTGCATATTGGGTCCTGGGTAAAACCGGAAAACCCGAAAAAATGTCTGGGTTAGAATGAGTTAAGGTGGATATCTGAAACTTCATTAACAAAGGCAGTCGTTGTGTCAGACCATAGCAGTCCATGCTTCGAAAGGTTCAAAATGGTTTGATGAATAATACATATCGAGTCTACTAAATTAATATATGGGGGTATGTCTGAGAGAGCTGCCTGTTTTTCAAGGAGCAAACAGTGGGGGACACTTGTAGCAGGATCTGGTGTGGATCTAGTGTCAAGGTCATGCTGGGGGTATGTGGTAATGAGAGCTGACAGACTAGCATCAAGAGCACCAACAGTGGGGACACTAGATATGGATAAGGGAGAGATACTGAGAACAATTAAAAGAGTATCTTTAGTAGTGGTATAGGCTTCAATGGAGTCTATTTGTACACAAGATTACTCTTGGCAGAAATGTAGATAGAAGAGTAGTAAAGCTTCTATCACATGGGAGTCTTCACAAGAAATTCAGGTAAGCGAAAACAATGCTGGCTGTCGCTGAGCACGTTAATTCTGTAACCTGCCGACCACTTTTGTGAAGAATTTAAGCACTTATTTATCAGCTCGTTTAAGCCCCCACCCCTGATTTACTCAGTGGAATTCTCTTATTCAAGTATAGCTCTGTTTAGAATGTGTGTAGTAATTGACTGAGACAAACATGCAGTAACTTTAAAATGATCAAATCGAAGTTAAATTTGTAACATTACAAATAACAAAATTTAATAATCACTTTAGTTGTAACAGTTTGAAAATAATTTGAATAGTTATGGATAAAGAAAAGCTATCATCCTCGTATTTGGGGATTGCGAAAAGGGTTAAGAAGTTCAAGTGGCAGCATATGTTTGAACTTAGCTGCCAATGACGGTTCTGTCTTTTCACACTGATCACTCGTCTCTGGTCAAGGTTGTCGGGTGTAGCTCGTCTCCCAGAAACTTCAAGGAAAGTCTACACAGTGCGTCCTTTGTCTTAAAGCGTAGGCCACTGATCCCGTCTTGTTCCAGAAATAGTACGTTCTGCTGGTACCACCAATAACTGTGATAGAAGAATAGAAAATAACGCTCTTCTGAGTATGGCGTTCTCTGACACATAGTTATGTGTCTCCCCCTTCTATTTCCCCATCCCACTTAACTCAGAGTTTACCCTTGATGAGAATTAAATTTAATCCCTCGGGATAAAACTTCCTTTACATTTAAACTGAATAGCTTTAGCTTTACATTACATTTAAATGAAAAGGTTAAACGTACAGATTTAATATGTTTTACATTTACATCTCCACTGTTTGAAAAGTGTTCACAATACAAATTCATTAATGTTTCATTTATATTTACACTTATGGAAAAGTTTGAAACTTCTATTAATTAAAATGAATATTTTCACATGGACATTTACACTGGTTTGGAAAATGTAAGTCTTTTTCTTAGAATGTACATCATTTCTTTTCATCTTTCCCTCCCTGCTCCATAGGGAACCTGGAACTACTTTATGCTTTTAGTTCTCTTTACGAAACTATCAATAAAGCAATCACCAGCCCGTGCAGTGGTGGTTCATGAATCATCATTCTATACGCTGAGGTTGCCAGCCCCAAATGACTTTGACATCCAATAGCGAGTTTCACACAATAAAATTCACATGGTAATATATACATATATATGTTAGTTCACATGTTAGTAATAAAATATGAAATGTAAATCACAACTTACGCCAATCCTGGCTACAGACTTGTCGCACAGATGAATAAAAGAGACGAATCGTTCTCTTACAACACGTGTCTGGGATTTCTTTTAATTTTACAATAGATTGCCCCTTCTGACTCTGTGTTTCTTCAGTTTTCCTAGTTCCGGTGTTCCTTATTAAATTTTGAAAGAGATTTCCTGTGCTTTATAAGTCTTATCTGGTTCTCCAATAAAAGGTCCGGATAACAATTAGGAATTATGAATCTAGTTTTCACTGTGGCGAGGTCTGATGTTGTCTTGGCGAGCGTGCAAATCACAGAGAAATAAAACTGTGAAATTGTCAGCCTATATTCCCTCCAGTGATGTTATGAATCTAATCAGAAAGATCCAATCATTTCAAACAGGTCGGATGTGGCACTTTCAAAATAGTTCCTACACGGAACATTTTCTCAAAAGGTCACGTCTCCCATATATGGTAATGTGATGTCTTACATACACTCTCACCAACACATTTGTAGATTCATTTTGTCTAAAATGTAATAAATCCATTATTACATTTTAATCAAGGACCGGAAGCGATTATATCATAAGTTCCGCTTCGTGCACGGGTTATCGTGTTTCGCCAGACAAACAAATCTGGTTTTATTTAACACTCCTTCCCAACGTAGCTTGAATAAACAAAACACCTTCGCTTGAAAAGATGGTCAGACAGATTATGCGATAAAATATTATCGCCGGCCGGGTCACCAAACCTGGCGAAGCGTAAATACGTCTGAGGAGTGGTAAACAATAAGATCCGCATTACTCTCGTAGCAATTACTGCCATAGGGGAGTGGCGTGTTAGAGACTTCACTATGCTATGTTCATCATAGAGCAAATCAGTGAAAATACAAATGAAAAGGCATGATTTATGCCAAATAAAAGCGATGAGTGAGAAAACTGAAGAACAAGAAAAGATACTGCCGGAGGGCTGAAGGTGTGAGAGATCACACAAAAGAGCATGTTCAGACGTTTTGTCACAATCGCCTGTTAGAGAATCACACTGCAATAGAGGAATCTTCAAGGTTAAGTCTGTTGGAATTTGGCATCAAATTTTCACGAACTTCTGTTGTTCTATAAACGTCTGCTGTTCTACAAAACTGTTGCTGTTTTTAAAATCTTTTGCTGTTTTACAAACTTCTACTGTTCTTTACACTTATGCTCTTATATAGACTTTGAAGTTCTAGAAACGTCTGCTGTTCACAAAAGTCTGATGTTCTATAGATATCTGCTGTTCCCTAAACTGTTCCTGTTATTGCTGTTCACAAAAGTCGACTTGTGCTAAGCTGTACAGAACTAGACATTTGATGTTCTTTATTTCTGCTGTTCTGTCCAGCTGTAATTTACTGTTCCTAACTCCCAATAGTTCTTTGCTCTAACTCTTTAAGACTTCACTCTAATCGTGTAGGACTGTGTTCTAACTCTTTAAGACTTCACTCTAATCTTGTAGGACTTTGTTCTAACTCTTTAGGACTCTAACACTATAACCATGTAGGACTTTGTTATAACTCTTTAAGACTTCACTCTAACCCTATAAGACTTTTTTCTAAGCCTCTACGACTGTAACTTTGTATGACTTTAATCCTGTCGGAGTGTTTTGTTCCATATCCTGTAGACATTTGATGTAACCGTATAAGTTTTTGCTTGAACCATATAGAAAACTGCTCTAACTGTATCGGTGTTTGTACTAACGCTTTTAGATTTTGCCAATGAACTCCTAGGCGTCTGTAGCGGAGACGAAGGGGGTATTTATGTGGGTCCTACAACCTCGTGAAATTAAGCAATTTGCTTCATAAACTACCAGTGCAAGAGTGTAAAAGAATTAATTCGTTATTTTAATTTAATTTTATTTATTTTAGCTATGTATTTATTTTGCTAGCCTTCTCATTATCTTCTTCTTCATTTCCATCTTCGTAATTGCTCATGTTTTGTCTCGAGTATACGAGTATTTATTCCAACACTTGTCTCTCCCCATTCCCATATCTGTGAGCGGAGCTTGGTCCTCACCTTTTGAATTACCTTCTCCTTGCATGTAATCTAGAGCATCACTGATCAACTGTTGGTATTATGGTGGTTAGAGCTAGGGAAATACCAAACTATTATTATTAACAGTACCCTCCTAGTTCTTGTGCTAATATGCTCTAATATAGACTTTATGTCTCCATTGTCACACACACGAGGGAGACTTAAAAAACTCAGTTTCTCACTTTCTGCTAGAGCCTTAAATGTAGATATTCCCGCTAGGGCACTAAGACTGCCACACGTTGGCATCGCACCTGGAGACTAACAGTCTGCAACTCTAATATAATTCCCATTGCGCAACTGAGATAATCGCTCTGTTCCTACGCAAGTGTACCTACTTGCCTAGTCAGTGACTTCACTATCTACATTAGAGTGTACCTGTTACGTACATTTATTACCTAAGGGGGTAGTCGTCGGTCCTACCAAATGTACGCACCAGTCTTGAGATAGTTATATTATTTGTGCGTTCGATTGATTCACGCACTGACGTGCACAATGCTGTGTGAGTTGCTTTGGACGCACGTGTAACCTAGTTGAGTAGTTTGTGACGTCAGGTTTTGAAGGGAAACATGGAACTGGCTTGTGTCCATGATTGTAATTTTATATTGTGTATCCAATGGCATGTTGAAGGAAGCCATTTATTATTGTGATTTGTATTGGTCTTCAGGTCGAAGCCAATCGCAGTTATGTCACGTAAGTTATCGCCCACTTCTTATTTTAATGCTGCATAAAAAGGCCGCTCTACTACTAATCTAGCGGGAATTTTATCATTCCTAGAATGGATCTACAGAGTCGCTTGCCTTTAAGATTTGGATCGTAGACGGAGAATTCCTACGAGTAGAAGAAGTTATATTGTTTACCTTATGCACATGTTTTCAATGCCGTACATGCTTCAATGCCAAAGTCGTGGCATGGATGTAAAGAGAGGTTAGCCAACTGAAAGCCTTTAACTGATAGGATTATCGTATATGACTTTGTGTGAAATTATATGATGTACAACGCTATGTAGGATGAACGTCTGGGAATTTTAACAAATGTAATATGGAAGATTTCATCCCAGAGTATGTATACGTTACCATGATAGACGTCCTTGAAAGAAGGTCAACGGTCGTGACTGAGAAGGATATTATACGGTAACAGTTTTGTAATCCTTAGTCTATGGACAGAGGTCTTTACTAGAAGAGAATCTTCAGGAACTTTAGCAGCAATAATTAATATGTTGTCGTGTGATCTTTGCGCCTGTGACGATGTCCGTCTTGTCCACTTCGTGTCCTGGTGAATAAAATCTATGTAAAGTTACCAACGACTTGTGTGCTGCCAATACTTGACCAGTTCACCTAATTCAAGATACTTGTTGGTTTTCGTTTGAAAAACATTATTGACATTTATTCCGTTGTAACCATTCGCGTTTCAATTCATCACTATGAAAACGACACCAACAATAACTGGTAGGCCAGTGCGGTCTGGAAGTGATTTCAAAGGAACGTACCCATCTGTCGTGGAATATTCTAATCCACATATATAAATTATTAGGTAAATATGAAGCCTAACAAATAAAATTAATAAAGAAAAGAGCAATGGTAAAATAACAGTGCTGTCACAAAGAAGGTACTCGAAATCCCCTTGTTTTCTGCTTCGTCTGCAAATTGTAACGCTTTCACGTTGATAGTAAAAGCTTACTGTATTATACCCGCTTTCTTCAATGAAACGTGTGCTGTATTTCTTGGAAAAACATTGAGAGGCAGACTGCGTAATGACCTAAATTAATCCTAACATTAATTATACTGCGTTACCAAAACGAACGAACAGATGGACTCAAATAGAAAGAGAGAGGGGCGAATAAAGCCGAACGCATGCAAAATTAAACACGCGTCTCGCTATTAATGCCACCCCCAACACGCGTCGCGCGATACACAATTACTACTATCACGCGTGTTAGGCTACAAGCACTAACTTTTTCGGACGGACAGTGATAAATTCACTACCCTTCCCAGAGTTAGGTTTTAAAATCACAAAAAACGCTTATTAGGAAAGATAACAATAGATGGGTTTACGTTTGAAAACATTACAGTACCCAGACAGCACATCTTCGAAACAGGAGGTAGAAGGAATTGCATATTTTGAACGCAGCCACGTAGCTCTTTTAAATTTGGATATTTGGGTTCCTTAGGGCTTGCTGACAAAGAATATGTAAAACGTTACGCAAATAGTCCAGGAATTAATAAATTATAACCAAAATAAAATAGTGGGGATGCCTGACAACATGGAATCATTTCTGCTCATAAAATTTTTTTTATAACGTGTTTGAAAAAACCTTACGTTACAGAAATAGCCTACCATGTAAACTCCAAATTGATTGGAGCGCAACAAATGAAAGACTAACCACGATTGGTCGGGCTATAAATACTATCTTGGTTGTTAGGGGAGACTAGGAAGGTAACATTTTTTCAAACACTTGTCGAAACGTGGCTCGATTGGCCAGACTCGCTGATATAATCACTTAGGAGCGTTAGTTCGAAACCACTTGTTTAAATAAGCTTGATAAAGCAACAGTGCGTTGAAGCCAGCTCATATTTTTGCTAAATAAAAGCCTGGAACATAAGCAGATGGGAATTTGTGCCAGTAAATGTGCCAGAATTCATTGCTAATCAACGTATCTGTGTTTATTCTATGAATTGTGGTAAGCTTGAACCATTCAGTATCTTTTAATGAAAATTGAATGTGAATTGTTAATTTATGCCTGTATATATATGTGTAGTTCAGTGGCAAACAGGAGATAAAGCCTATAATGCTCCAGCCTGAACAGAGGGTGTCGGAGGAAAGTAAAACGGCATGGAATGGCCAAATAGTACACTGACACCTGGATGATTGACTAGAAAGAAATAATGCTGGAAGTGCAGAGGCGTGGTAACCATTAAGGAGGTAAATACTGGTATAAAGTATTTCAGATGAAGCTGACAGTTGGCCTAACGCTCTGAACTCAATGTTTGTGATGTATTGTGATCAGTGTAAAAAGAGAGTATAAGTTAGTTATGAAGTAGAAGGTACATCCTTCTTGTTTACAGGGACCGTGGTCTTGATGGTACTGAGCAGCACCTGGTCAGAGCTGTGCTGAATCCAGAGTCGGACAGCATACTCCTTGGTCTTTTTAGCTATCAGTGAGGTGTCTCCAGAGCCCAGGGGAGAATTCGAGCAGAGGAGTCCTTTCCTGCCGCCATCACGCAAGATAAGCTGATTTGGCCAGCTGAGCTCAACATTATGTCCCCTCATCTTGAAATGACTTTGTAAAAATAACATTCAGAGGGGAATTTAATTGTCTTCATATCAGGAACTGAGAACATCTCCAATACTAGTCCCAAAAGACAAACTATTGAAGTCATGATGACAAATACCAACAGAGCTTGAACAAAACAAAACCAGTATTACCTCATATTACCACTACACAACTGACACACATAGGATATTTTTAATAATATATGTCACTACAATATTCATATTGATAAAGTCTGTACATATACTTGTAATTAAAATTGATTGTGATTCCTGGTTCCTTTGTATTTGAATCAGGACACATATACCTTTGAATACATATTGTTATTTGAAAAGTTATCAGTGACTCCTTAAGATATTCTCATAGAGTGTTATATGTATGTGAGTGTCACAGTGTTGTCAAGAGTAGTGGGTTAAATTAAATTGTTTATCTGTCTGTTGTTGTGACTTACACTTCATCATACACATACCCTAGACACATAACGTAGTCATCACACTATCCAGAATAATTCTGACTGAGATATATAGATATGTGGTAGCAAGTAAGGTTATCTATAATACACTACTCTTAATAGATATAGATACCTTCACAGCTGATCTCAGTCAGTACATTAAGTCCCCTATAAATATTTATAACATCCCACTTCACCACATATATTGGGGTCTCGCTCTTGGGATTTTGAATCTTTCCCTATTAAAAATATTGGGGGTAATTCACTTCAGGGAATATAAGAATTAAAAGGTATCCTTGGGTGGAATTAAATAAGGTTGAGCTCACGGTGCCTGTGTTGTCCATTAGATATATTTAGAGATTAAATTGTTGGTTAGACATTGTAGAAATTTACCTGATAGACAATGGCGGACCTGGCCAAGTTTCGATCTGCTGCTGTACAGACTGCAAAAGAGTTAGGATTAGATGGGCAAGTTATGGTTGCCTATGTCACTACGGAATGTGACAAATTTATTGAACGCGAAGAAAGAAGATTAGAAAAAGAGGCCGCAAGAAAGTTAGAGGCTGAGACTAAGAGGTTGCAAGCTGAGGCTGAGACTAAGAGGTTGCAGATTGAGGCTGACAAAGAGGCTAAGAAATTGGAAGCAGAAAGAGAAGAAATTAGCTGCAGAAAGGGAAGAGAAGAGATTAGCTGCAGAGAGGGAAGCAGAAAAGGAGGAGAAAAGATTACAAAGGGAACATGAATTACGACTAAGGGAGTTTGAGTTTCAGGGCCATGCTCCTGAAAATGGTGCCAGTCCCTTTGCCTCTGATGCCACTGCTAGCCAAGGAGCCTCAACCTCAGCTATGAATTTTCATTTAGATCATTTTGTTGAGAAAGACGATGATATAGAGAGCTACCTAAATAGGTATGAACTATTAGCTACCACGTATGGGTTAGAGAGAGAAAGGTGGAGCTTAAAGTTATCTCAGGGACTTCGTGGGGCAGCTTATGAAGTTTTTGCAAAAATGAGCAGAGGTGATCAGGAAAATTATGACATGCTAAAGCAGGCTCTTTTGTTAAGATATGAAAAGAATGCTGAATTTTATAGGAAAAAATTTAGGAATGCTAAACTACTGTCAGGTGAAACCTATCACCAGTTCTCTGCACGAATAGAGACATACTTGGAGAAATGGACTTCTCTGGGGAAAACCCAAGATCTTAAGGAAATGGTCCTTATAGAGCAATTAAGAGAGTCCATGGCTCCAGACCTGAGAAAGTTTCTCATGGAACAAGGTGCAGAGAGGCTGGGTGAGTTGCTAAATGTTGCTGAAAGGTATCAAGCAGCTCAAGCAGAGGTAACAGGTAATAAAAAGAAACAAGTGGATAACTTTAGGGCACCACAGAACTTTAATAAATTTGATCCTAGGGATCAAAATAAAGGTAAGCACCAATTTGATAGGCCACGGTATGAAAATAAAAATAAATTCCCACAATTCGATGAAAGGAAATATGATGAAAGAAAATCTTTCAACCAAGGAAAAAGGTGGTGTAAAAATTGTCAGATGGACAATCATGACACTGACCGTTGCAGAAGGAAACCTGTGTATATGGCAACCCTTCAGGTCAGGTCGACCTCAAGACAGGAGGAGGATATTATGTTGGATACCACTCCAGAAGAGATGAGGAAGGCACAGGCTGGGGATAAAACACTCAAGCCTTGTTTCAGAAAATTGTCAACTTGTCATACAACTCCAGGCAAGGGAGATTTTTACATGAAAAACAAGTTGATGTATAGGAAGACTGGAGCTAGATCCAAAGGTCAGGGACAACTGGTACTTCCTAAAAGATATAGGGCAGACTTAATAAGGAGCCTACATGTGAAACCAGATGGGGACCATGAGAAGATAGGTACCATCATTCAAAAGGTGGCTCACAATTATTATTGGCCCAAAGCAAGATGGGACATTGAGAATTTTGTAGAAAGGTGTAGCATAGCACATGAGGGAACACCCACAAGTGGGAACATGGATCAGGACCTGGACACGCCACGGGGCAAAATTAGGCCTGATAATAAAAAGAATAATAGATTTGATAAAGTGGACCAAATGGAATGGGAAGCCCCTTTTCACGGACAAGCTTCACTTAACTGTTTTACAATGGCCACTATGCGGAGAGTGCAAAAAGATGTCTTACCCCAGGATAAGCCGACAATCCCTCAATCGGACTTAAACAAACTGGAGGAAGAGGATGTAGAGAGGAAATCTCTCATCAAGAATTTTAAGTGGGGAGAAAGCCCAAAAAGAAAAATTGGTAGCGGTCGTTTTGTGAATGATAATTCTGGGAGGAAAAATCATCACTATAAAGCTTCGAGTGGAAGAGACCATACCGGTGCATGGACAAATAGGTCCACACAATTAAAGTNACATATGTAGCTTTGTTAAGAACGTGGACTGATGAAAAGGCAGAGGAAAACATTACATCTTCATACCAATATGTGAATGAGCTGACCACTCGGTTAAAAACTGGCTGGAAACTTGCCAATGAAAATTTGAAACAAGCCAGGAAGAAACATGCTGCCTATTATAACAGGAAGGCGAAAGACAGAAATTTGGCTGTGGGAGAGAAAGTACTGCTTCTTTTGCCTGGGAGTCAGAATAAGTTACAAATTGGATGGCAGGGTCCATATACAGTTTTAGAGAAGGTGTCTAGAACAAATTATAAGATAGATAAGAAGGGGAAAGAAAAAATCTATCATGTGAATCTCCTGAAGAAATATTTGGAAAGAGAACATCAGGAAGAGACACACTTGTTGACCTTGTCCATCGCCATGGAGATGAAAAAGGAACCACTTTCATCATTTGAATATCCATTACACCCCTGTGAGACAGCAGCACAGGTGAAAATCAGTACACATTTAACGAAAACTCAGAAAGAGAGAGTGCAACAGGTTCTAAATAATCATGCAGAGGTGTTAACAGACCGACCAGGGCATACAAACCTATTGGAATATGATATGAAACTAATAGACTCCACACCTGTCTGTATGAAACCATATTCGATTCCGTTTGCTAAGGAGAAAGCTTTGAAGGAAGAGATAGACTATCTATTGAAGGAAGGAATTATTTCGCACAGTGAGTCTTCGTATAGTTCCGGTGTTGTACTCTTAAGGAAGCCCTCTGGAGAACATAGACTCTGTATAGATTACAGGAGACTGAATGCTATTACAGAAGGACAGGTGGATCCATTGCCGGATACAAATCAGCTGTTTGCCAGGCTAAATAAAGCTAAATATTTCTCAAAAGTGGATCTGAGTAAAGGATACTATCAGATTCCAGTAAAGCCTGAGGTTAGACCATACCTAGCTTTTAGTACCTCAGAAGGACATTATGAGTTTAATAGATTGCCATTTGGATTGAAGAATGCGCCTAGTGTCTTCTCTAGAATGATGAGAAAATTATTGGATCCTCTGAATAATCCCTGTATAACAAATTTTATGGATGATATCCTTATAGCAACAGAAACATTTGAGGAACACATTGACTCTCTGAACATGCTGTTTGATCGACTTAGGGAGGCAAATTTAACAGCCCGACCAACCAAATGTTGCGTTGGATGTAAAGAATTGGAATTTTTGGGACACACAGTTTATCAGGGAAACATGACCCCTGACCCAAAGAATTTAGAGAAACTACAGAAAGCCCCGAGACCACAAACCAAGAAGGACGTGAGATCCTTTGTCTCATTATGTGGTTTCTACCAGAAGTATATCAAAAACTTTAATTCCATATGTGCACCGTTAACTGAATTGACACGTAAAGGACATCCAGATCGCATTACATGGACACCACAATGTGAAATGACTTACCAAGAATTGAAGGAAAAGCTCACAAGTAAACCCATTTTGAAATTACCTGACTTAAGTCAAGAATTCATAGTAAGGACGGATGCAAGTAATATTGGGTTAGGTGCAACTCTACTACAGAAATCAGATGCATTGGATGGGGAATTAAGCCCAGTGGCATATGCTAGCAGAAAGTTGAATAAAGCTGAAATCAACTACTCAACTAGCGAAAAAGAATGTCTTGCAGTAATATGGGCGATAAAGAAATTCAATATTTATCTATATGGGAAGGCATTTAAGTTGCAAACAGACCACAAACCTTTATCGTTTCTAGCACAGGCTAAGCATGAGAACTCTAGGTTACTCCGATGGTCTTTACTTCTGGCTCCCTATAATTTTAGCATTGAGTATATATCTGGAAAAACCAATTTGGGAGCGGATTTTTTAAGCCGCCATCCGTGTGATGAGAATCACCGTAAACCCCAGAAATAATAATAAATTTCTCTATGTGTATATAGAATAAAGGACTGACATATAATGTCTGTTTTAAGAGGGGAGGTGTCGTGGAATATTCTAATCCACATATATAAATTATTAGGTAAATATGAAGCCTAACAAATAAAATAATAAGAAAAGAGCAATGGTAAAATAACAGTGCTGTCACAAAGAAGGTACTCGAAATCCCCCTTGTTTTCTGCTTCGTCTGCAAATTGTAACGCTTTCACGTTGATAGTAAAAGCTTACTGTATTATACCCGCTTTCTTCAATGAAACGTGTGCTGTATTTCTTGGAAAAACATTGAGAGGCAGACTGCGTAATGACCTAAATTAATCCTAACATTAATTATACTGCGTTACCAAAACGAACGAACAGATGGACTCAAATAGAAAGAGAGAGGGGCGAATAAAGCCGAACGCATGCAAAATTAAACACGCGTCTCGCTATTAATGCCACCCCCAACACGCGTCGCGCGATACACAATTACTACTATCACGCGTGTTAGGCTACAAGCACTAACTTTTTCGGACGGACAGTGATAAATTCACTACCCTTCCCAGAGTTAGGTTTTAAAATCATAAAAAACGCTTATTAGGAAAGATAACAATAGATGGGTTTACGTTTGAAAACATTACAGTACCCAGACAGCACATCTTCGAAACAGGAGGTAGAAGAAATTGCATATTTTGAACGCAGCCACGTAGCTCTTTTAAATTTGGATATTTGGGTTCCTTAGGGCTTGCTGACAAAGAATATGTAAAACGTTACGCAAATAGTCCAGGAATTAATAAATTATAACCAAAATAAAATAGTGGGGATGCCTGACAACATGGAATCATTTCTGCTCATAAAATTTTTTTTATAACGTGTTTGAAAAAACCTTACGTTACAGAAATAGCCTACCATGTAAACTCCAAATTGATTGGAGCGCAACAAATGAAATACTAACCACGATTGGTCGGGCTATAAATACTATCTTGGTTGTTAGGGAGACGTAGGAAGGTAACATTTTTTCAAACACTTGTCGAAACGTGGCTCGATTGGCCAGACTCGCTGATATAATCACTTAGGAGCGTTAGTTCGAAACCACTTGTTTAAATAAGCTTGATAAAGCAACAGTGCGTTGAAGCCAGCTCATATTTTTGCTAAATAAAAGCCTGGAACATAAGCAGATGGGAATTTGTGCCAGTAAATGTGCCAGAATTCATTGCTAATCAACGTATCTGTGTTTATTCTATGAATTGTGGTAAGCTTGAACCATTCAGTATCTTTTAATGAAAATTGAATGTGAATTGTTAATTTATGCCTGTATATATATGTGTAGTTCAGTGGCAAACAGGAGATAAAGCCTATAATGCTCCAGCCTGAACAGAGGGTGTCGGAGGAAAGTAAAACGGCATGGAATGGCCAAATAGTACACTGACACCTGGATGATTGACTAGAAAGAAAAAATGCTGGAAGTGCAGAGGCGTGGTAACCATTAAGGAGGTAAATACTGGTATAAAGTATTTCAGATGAAGCTGACAGTTGGCCTAACGCTCTGAACTCAATGTTTGTGATGTATTGTGATCAGTGTAAAAAGAGAGTATAAGTTAGTTATGAAGTAGAAGGTACATCCTTCTTGTTTACAGGGACCGTGGTCTTGATGGTACTGAGCAGCACCTGGTCAGAGCTGTGCTGAATCCAGAGTCGGACAGCATACTCCTTGGTCTTTTAGCTATCAGTGAGGTGTCTCCAGAGCCCAGGGGAGAATTCGAGCAGAGGAGTCCTTTCCTGCCGCCATCACGCAAGATAAGCTGATTTGGCCAGCTGAGCTCAACATTATGTCCCCTCATCTTGAAATGACTTTGTAAAAAATAACATTCAGAGGGGAATTTAATTGTCTTAATATCAGGAACTGAGAACATCTCCAATACTAGTCCCAAAAGACAAACTATTGAAGTCATGATGACAAATATCAACAGAGCTTGAACAAAACAAAACCAGTATTACCTCATATTACCACTACACAACTGACACACATAGGATATTTTTAATAATATATGTCACTACAATATTCATATTGATAAAGTCTGTACATATACTTGTAATTAAAATTGATTGTGATTCCTGGTTCCTTTGTATTTGAATCAGGACACATATACCTTTGAATACATATTGTTATTTGAAAAGTTATCAGTGACTCCTTAAGATATTCTCATAGAGTGTTATATGTATGTGAGTGTCACAGTGTTGTCAAGAGTAGTGGGTTAAATTAAATTGTTTATCTGTCTGTTGTTGTGACTTACACTTCATCATACACATACCCTAGACACATAACGTAGTCATCACACTATTCCAGAATAATTCTGACTGAGATATATAGATATGTGGTAGCAAGTAAGGTTATCTATAATACACTACTCTTAATAGATATAGATACCTTCACAGCTGATCTCAGTCAGTACATTAAGTCCCCTATAAATATTTATAACATCCCACTTCACCACACCATCCAATTGATCGTTTGAAAAGAAAAATGTTTACTTTCAAGGCGACATCATCTCAATTTGGATCCTAGCGGAATATGAATCAAAATCAACTCAAATGCTCAAGGTCTTCAATCAACCTCCACGTCAAGTTTCACAGTGACTGATTACTTGGAGATCATCTCTTCATCATTATTACGTGCGAGCTAGTTTGATATACGCAGAGCGAAGTATTGCATCCTCTAACGTACATACACGGGGACAAGGCACTTTGATTTTTACCTGCACGCGAGCTAAGTATAACTTGTATCCGTTATACACTTTATTACTATTAGCTGTGCCTTATTTGATTATGTCCACTTTCATATTTTCCGTGTTATGTGTTATATGTTGTGTATTCTTTGCGGGAGGTTGGGAGGTAGATCTGACGAACGAGATCCATCTCGAAGTCAATTCGGGCTCTTCGTCAGACGTTCTGTAGGACATTATTTTGCAGACTTCCCGCAGTGGAATGTTCCTACGCGTGAGCGTAGAAGGATTCTAGGTCCACTGTGTCTGGTGGTCTGTGACACCTGTCTGTTTTAGCTGTAGTGTCACGTTTACTTGTTGTTTTTGGTAGCTATTTTTACTTGTACCTTGGTTTTATGATGAATTTTGTTTGTATTTCGCGTCCATCTCACCTTTCCTGTCGTTTAGTTTTTTACAAAACCTATGTTTTTTACACTGTGTTGTCAATTGTCTTGTGCATTATTTAATCGCAGTTATCATCGTAATTCTTTACGACATTCCATTTTAGTTTCTCATTTTATTTTAATTGGATTTCTGCGAACGTCTTCGTTTGTTTTGAATATCTTGTCGTGTCATTATTGTGCTATTGTCTGTCACATTACTGCTTTCACACCATTACATGTTATAAATTACATTATTAATTATTAATATTATTGCCTATTATATAAATTGATTTTACCGTTCTAGAACAGGAACGAAGAACACTAGTTGTAGTAACACTTTTAAGTAGTATTATTACATAATAATATTGAAATGGCTACCTTAGACTATTTCATTAAGCAAGCAAAAGCTCTTCAGATGGCTCCTGATGAAGCTAAAGCATTTGCACTGTCAGAATATAAGAAAGCTCAAGAAATAGAAGCTGATCAGAGAAGATTGGAAACTTTACGTTTGGAAAATTTGAAATTTGAGGCAGATCAAAAACGGATTGAGGCTGAGGAACAAGAGAAGAAGATGAAATTTGAGGCAGATCAAAAAAGGATTGTAGCTGAGGAAGAGGAGAAAAAAATGAGATTGGCCGCTGAATTAGAAGAGAAACGATTTCAGCGAGAAGCAGAACAGAAGCAAAAGGAGTCTGAAGAAAGACTTAAAAAGGAAATGGAACAGAAACAAAAAGAAATAGAAGAGAGAAGATTGATAGCGGAACAAAATGTAAAACGACTTCAGCTTGAGATGGAAGAGAATGAAAAAAAACGACAGCATGAACTGAAATTAGCAGAGTCAGAATATGAGAGACTTAGGTTAACTCAGGAAGCTAATTCTCAGAGAACTTTTGAAAGCCACACTTCATCCAGACAGGATCATTTTAAGGAAATTCACCTTAAATTACCAAAATTTAATCCCCCTTCTGATGACGTAATATTCTTCCTAGATAGGTTTGAGGCCACTTGTGGGTCTTATAACGTGGATAAAGCTCTATACTGTACATATTTATCCAGATTACTTACAGGAGATGCATTAGCAGTTTATCATACCACCAGCATTGGTGAGAAAAATGACTACAATGCTCTTAGAGCAGCACTTCTGCAAAAATTCCAAATGACAGAAAACGAATATCGTTTGAGATTTCACACATTACTACCTCAATCTGGCAGAAATTTTAGTGATTTTCTGTCACAGATACGACTAACATTAGAAAGATGGATCGAATTATCCAAAATTGAAAAGTCGTATGAAGGTCTCTTTGATTTACTGATGCGCGATAAGGTACTTTCGTCTGTAAACCCTACATTTCTCGCATTTTTACACGAACGGAAACCTTTATCTATGAAAAATTTAGAAGAACATGCAAAAAATTTTTGCACTGCTCACCCAAACATGGATCTAAGTAACGCGCAGATTAAGAGTGAATTGCCTGTTGCTTTTGCAGCACAACAAAACAATTTTTCACGCAATCGTTCTTTTAGTGCTGATAGGTATGTCAATAAGGGAAATAATCATAATTTCAACAATGATAACTTTTACAAAGGGAAGCAATTTCAACAATCTGCTCCATTTAATGTTTCTTGGAACCAAACTCACAGATCGCGAGATTTTGGTAACAATTATTTTAAAAATAATCAAGGACATTATAATAAACAAAACTGGAGATCAAGGTCTCAGGGTCCGCAAAACAGACAATTTTTTGGAAATAAACCATTTAACCAACATCATAACGATCATTCTACAAATTATCGGACTAATCCAAATTTTAACTCTAGCAGAAACGACAATTATGGCAATTTTAATGACAAAAATCACAATCGATCGCGCCGACGAGATAGATCGTCGAATAATACAGGTAGACATTCTAATGTTGCTTTTAATGATACACAGGCTAACATTGAACAGGGTAAAGTAGCTGAAACTCACAATGCTATGTCTTGTTCTCTAGATTGTTCCCAGGTGAAAGACTGTCCAGAATGCTCGACTCTTTTCCAGCCTAAGGCGATCACGACGCTGCGTTGCGGACATACCTTGCCTAGCCTGCCTGCAGTCTGTACAGCCACTGCTGCGTCAGTACACCAGGGACAGGGCTCTCTTAAGTTTCACAAGGGATTTGTCAATAATATTTCATGCTCTCTCCTATTTGACTCAGGTTGTACAACAATCGGTGTCCGGACTTCGCTGATCAACCCAAGTTGTGCCACGGGCCGGGTTGTCAAATGTGTAACATTTGGTGGCACACTTGAAACATTTCCCACTGCTATTATTGATCTTCATACTCCTTTCTTTACAGGAAAGATCCAAGCATGTCTTCTGCCTAACCCAATTTGTGATGTAATACTGGGTCGCATACATGGTATTAAAGAGTGTACACCTCAGCAAATAGCTGAATGGGAAGAGCGACATATTCAAACTGCAAATGCAGTAGTGACTAGAGCGCAAGCTACTAATATGTCGCATGATACACCTATTGAACCTACTGTTCATACCACTGGTAATGATGATGCTCCTATTTCACGGGAGTTGTTTGCAACATTGCAAAAGAATGATGATAATTCATTAAAAAAATTCTTTCAGTATGTTAACAAAAAGAATACAAGCAACAAACTTGCAAAATCTAGACATGACTTTATACTTAAAAATGGGATTTTGGTTAGAGTCATACGGGAAAAGGATTTATCCTTATGTTCTCAGATTCTTGTCCCATCCTGTATGAGATCTCGTATATTACGACATGCTCATGACTCGCAATGTGCGGGCCATATGGGTTTTTCGCGTACCAAATCCAGAGTGCTTTCGGCATTCTACTGGCCAGGCGTCCATAGAGATGTTACTCTCTATTGTCGGTCCTGTTTGATATGTCAAGAAGTTAAGGTACGGGGTCCATTTCATGCGGCTCCTATTCAAGCTGCGGACATCCCGATTAGACCATTTGATAAAATGGCCATTGACATTATTGGTCCAATGCTTCCATCTGCTAGAGGGCATACGCATATTCTTACGTGCATTGATATGTGCACTCGTTGGCCTGAGGCCATCCCTCTCAAGAACACTTCATCTGCCAGTGTAGCAGAGGCATTGATGTTAATCTTCTCACGCATTGGTTTTCCACGGAAAATCTTGTCGGATCATGGGGTTCAGTTCATTTCTGAATCCATGTCTCAAGTTATGAAGACATTAGGTATAGACAGATCTCTTAGTTCTATTTATCATCCGATGTCAAATGGGTTAATTGAGCGTCTCAATAGGACACTCAAGCAGTTGTTGGGTAAGATGACTCAAGACCATCCCCAAGATTGGGATCGGGTCCTACCCGCTTGTCTCTTTGCGTATCGCGAGGTACAAAATCAAGCAACGGGGTTTTCTCCGTTCCAGCTTGTTTTTGGCATGCAACCACGCGGTCCGATGTCGTTAATCCACGACTTATTGGTGGATGAGAATATTGAAGAGGAAACTCAATCCTCTTATGAGTATGTGATCTCTCTTAGAAAGAAAATCATAGATGCTTGTAGACTAGCTACTGCATCATCCGAACATGCCAAAGAAAAAGCTCGTCTATCTGCAAACAAATATAGACGTCTTCGCCAGCTCATACCTGGTGATGAAGCTTTTGTATTACTCCCTGCGCATAACAATCGTCTTTTAATTACCTGGAGAGGTCCTTTCAGGATCATCTCAAGAATATCCGATGTCGACTACATCGTTGATGTTAATGGCAAACATAAAACCTTCCACATTAACATGTTGAAGGAGTATTACTCACGTCCTGATTATCTACAATCGGTGTTCCAAGCAACTGACGATCCTACACCACCTATTCAACACTATTCTAGTTTGTCAGTCATCCAAGAAGAGGAATCTTCTTTCGATGATGTACAACTACCAATACCAGTTGTACCACTCCATTCCACTGAGAAATGGAATGATGTTACTATCTCATCTACTCTTACTGATGATCAACGTCAGCAAGTCTCTAAAATTCTACACACGTATGAGGATGTCCTCACTGACATCCCAGGTCATACGTCAGTCATCCAACATGACATTATTCTGACTGACGATACACCGATTCGAGTTCGCCCATATCCTATTCCTTTACACTTTCGTGATAAGGTTGATAAGGAATTGGATGATATGCTCCAATTAAATATAATTGAACCATCTTCATCACCATATTCTTCTTCTATGGTAATCATTAGGAAGAAAGACAACAATATACGTCTTTGCGTAGATTACAGGAAGTTAAACAAAGTTACAAAATTCGATGCGGAACCATTACCTCTTTTAGATGACTTATTGGAGAGATTATCTCATGCTACATTCTTTTCGAAATTTGACCTTTCAAAGGGTTATTGGCAAGTGCCACTCACTACGAAAGCAAAGCCATTCACCGCTTTCTCGACACCACGGGGTCTTTTTCAATGGAATTTTATGCCTTTCGGGTTAATGAATGCGCCAGCTACCTTTGTACGCATGATGCGCCGCATATTGTCTCATCGTCCCGATGTCATTACTTATATAGATGACATCTGTCTTTTTAGTGACTCTTGGGATGAACATATTCAGGGTTTAAAATCTTTACTTTCTACCTTACAGGATTATAACTTAACAGCGAAACCTTCAAAGGCTTTTGTCGGTTTTCATGACATCTCATTTCTTGGTCACCGTATAGGTCGCGGTTTAATGTATACAGAAGACAGTAACGTCTCTAAAATTTTAAACATCTCAGCACCTAAGACAAAAAAAACAAGTGAGGTCACTCTTAGGACTAATACAGTTCTATTCTAAATTCATCCCTCATTTGTCTACTATAACTGCACCTCTTTCGTCTTTACTGAAGAAGGGCACACCTAATGTAATAAAGTGGTCGCAGGATCACCAAACGGCGTTAGACTATATAAAACAATTTTTTTCAAATAAGCCTTTTTTAAAGTTGCCTAACAAAGATCTCACCTTTGTTCTTCGCAGTGATGCTTCTTCCTACGCTATTGCGGCAGTTTTGATGCAGGAATACGGAGGCACCTTATTTCCCGTTATGTACGTATCCAGAAAGCTTACAACGAGCGAGATAAATTACTCCGTTCTAGACAAAGAGCTCCTTGCTCTTGTCTGGGCAATCACAAAACTGGATCGTTATCTCCTCGGATCACACTTTGTGGTGGAGTCTGACCAGAAAGCTCTTACCGCATTGAATACAGGGAACGTTAAGTCATCAAAGTCAGCGCGTTACGCTATAGCTCTTCAACCGTTCCATTTTGAGATACGAGCTATTCCTGGAGTGCAGAATGTATTTGCAGACTGTCTTTCAAGATGCCCTAGTGAACTTGGTGAAACTAAACTACTTTTAGATGGAGAGAAACGTCCTCACCGAAACATGAATAACTTTGTACAGTGTCATTAATTGTACATCTGTGAAGACTATGTATAGTTTTGCAGTATTCGTATAAATATAACTTTCAGAACATACTTACATATGGATTATAACATTATTTCTTGTGAAGTAACGTTTTATTAGAACGGGAACAGTGATATTAAAGTAACATTTTTTTTTAGTATGGAAACATTGGTAAAAAGCAACAAATAGACATTCGTTAGTGTTATGGAACATATTACACTACATATCGTGTTCGTAAACTTATTTCGTGCATGGAACATTAGGAACATATTCTTGTTGACTCTAAATAGTTCTGAACGAATATTCACAATGACTGAAATTAGAATTACTTAGAATAAATTACTAGTTATTTATTTATGTGTAATTAAGTACTAGAATTAGATTAATTCAATTTAATCAATTTGATTGTTTATAAATCACACATCTACTAACGTTATTAGTGTCTCGCAATACGTGTAGTCACGTATCCCACTACATGATATTTCACTTTTAGATAACTAGTCAAACTTACTAGTGTTAGATATCAGTAAGTGCGTTGCTTCTTAAAGTGTTTAATTTTGCATTGCTTCATTTTTGCACATTGTATTTCAAAATTTTCTGTTCTTTTGATTTTCTTATCATTGATTATCATCAGTGTTGCTGTTCATTTTCATTTTTTGAAATCATATGTTTCGATTTTCTTTTGAAAAACTTAGTTGAATTTTATTATCATCTTTTTTGTTGATTTTTCATTTTCATTTTCATTTTCAACTTCTTTTTACTTCGAATATTACCACATCGTTCCAAAGTAGGTCGATGGTGGATGTGTGCTTTAATGCATACTATCATTTAGTTATATTGATTTATTTTAAATTTTCTCTTCTTAATATGATAATTTTATGCATGTCATAAATCTTGTTGTAGTTTTGACTCACCTCTCTCGAGTAATTAGTTCGAAAAAAATTAATGGGATTAATTTTTTTTAAGGGGAGGTAATAAGGGAGCTGTTACGTACATTTATTACCTAAGGGGGTAGTCGTCGGTCCTACCAAATGTACGCACCAGTCTTGAGATAGTTATATTATTTGTGCGTTCGATTGATTCACGCACTGACGTGCACAATGCTGTGTGAGTTGCTTTGGACGCACGTGTAACCTAGTTGAGTAGTTTGTGACGTCAGGTTTTGAAGTGGAAACATGGAACTGGCTTGTGTCCATGATTGTAATTTTATATTGTGTATCCAATGGCATGTTGAAGGAAGCCATTTATTATTGTGATTTGTATTGGTCTTCAGGTCGAAGCCAATCGCAGTTATGTCACGTAAGTTATCGCCCACTTCTTATTTTAATGCTGCATAAAAAGGCCGCTCTACTACTACTAATCTAGCGGGAATTTTATCATTCCTAGAATGGATCTACAGAGTCGCTTGCCTTTAAGATTTGGATCGTAGACGGAGAATTCCTACGAGTAGAAGAAGTTATATTGTTTACCTTATGCACATGTTTTCAATGCCGTACATGCTTCAATGCCAAAGTCGTGGCATGGATGTAAAGAGAGGTTAGCCAACTGAAAGCCTTTAACTGATAGGATTATCGTATATGACTTTGTGTGAAATTATATGATGTACAACGCTATGTAGGATGAACGTCTGGGAATTTTAACAAATGTAATATGGAAGATTTCATCCCAGAGTATGTATACGTTACCATGATAGACGTCCTTGAAAGAAGGTCAACGGTCGTGACTGAGAAGGATATTATACGGTAACAGTTTTGTAATCCTTAGTCTATGGACAGAGGTCTTTACTAGAAGAGAATCTTCAGGAACTTTAGCAGCAATAATTAATATGTTGTCGTGTGATCTTTGCGCCTGTGACGATGTCCGTCTTGTCCACTTCGTGTCCTGGTGAATAAAATCTATGTAAAGTTACCAACGACTTGTGTGCTGCCAATACTTGACCAGTTCACCTAATTCAAGATACTTGTTGGTTTTCGTTTGAAAAACATTGTTGACATTTATTCCGTTGTAACCATTCGCGTTTCAATTCATCACTATGAAAACGACACCAACAGTACCATCAAGGTATGAGTTTGGTAAACACAACGGGGAAGCCCGAGGTCTGTCAGTCACAAAGAAATATCGTAAACAAGTAAATTGTAAGCACTCCTTAGAGAAAGAAAGAAAGAAAGACCAACTAAGCTTTCCTTTAAAGAGAGTAGAATTGCTTGAGTTTTAATATATTAAACCTTTAATGTTGAGACGGCACAATATACAAGGAAAGCAGCAAGTCATGCTTGGGATTCCGGGAAAGAAACAGCCAAGACTGGATAACACCAGATATGCTAAACACCATAGCGAAGAGAAAGGAAATGAAAAGAAAGAAAACATAAGCTAAGTCTCCCAGGTTAAAGGCAATATATAGTGAACAGTACAGTCAGCTGGACAAGGAAGTAAACCGTCAAACCCGTGCTAACAAAAGGACATTTCTGGATGACCTTGCAAGACAGGCAGAAGAGGCAGCACTGAGAAATGAACAAAGCACAGTTTATAACATAACTAAAACTATCAGTGGAAAACGAGGTGCAAACAACATAACGTTAGTAACAGACAAGCAAGGAAATCTCATCACAACAGCACAGGGGCAGGAAACAAGATGGGCAGAGCACTTCAGAGAAACACTGAATAAGGAACCACCAGAGACTCAGCTGAATTTTCCTGAGGCTGAAAGTGACTTAGACATAAATACAGACATTGCACGAAAAGAAGAAATCATCACAGCTATCAAAGGGCTAAAAAAATGGAAAAGCGCCTGGTTACGACAATCTAAATGCTGAGCTATTCAAGACAGACCCTGAACTAGCAGCAGAGCTATTAGAACCACTATTTGCACAAATCTGGGAAACTGAGACAACACCAACAGAGTGGAGTAAAGGAATAATTGTCAAATTGCCCAAGAAGGGGGACCTTGCAGACTGCAACAACTGGAGAGGAATTACTCTCCTCTCAGTTCCCAACAAAATACTAGACAGGATAATCATCCAGAGAATTTCAAAAGCAGTTGACCATAAACTGAGGAAAGAACAAGCGTGCTTTAGAAAGAACAGAAGATATGCAGATCATATATTCGCCCTCAGGAACATTATAGAGCAGTGCTCATAATGGCAGAGACAGCTGTACATTAACTTTGTTGATTTTGAAAAGGCTTTCGACAGCATACACAGGGACAGCCTATGGAAAATACTGAGTGCTTATGGAATTCCCTGCTGCATTGTTTCCATCATAAAAAGCCTCTATTCTAACTTTACATGCAGTGTTGGATTGAGTAATGTAACTTTCGAAGTGAAAACAGGAGTACGACAGGAATGCCCCTTATCAACAACATTATTTTTGACAGTCATAGATTGGGTGATGCGCCAGACAACAGAGGGGAGTCCAAGAGGAATTAGATGGACAACATTTTCTACACTGGAAGACCTGGAATATGCAGATGACATTGCACTACTCGCGCATTCACATCAACACATTCAAGACAAAACCGATAGACTGAATAAGTATGGCCAGCAGGTTGGCCTGAACATCAATCTGAAGAAGACAGAGGTCATGACACTAAATGTGGGCAATCCTGAGCCAATAACAGTAAGGAACCAGAAGTTAGAACAGACAGACACATTTACTTACCTAGGATGCATAGTAATACCTGACGGCGGAACAAGCAAGGACATTAACAACAGAATGAATAAAGCGAGAGCAGCCTTTGCTATTCTCAACAACATTTGGAAGTCTTCCCAGTACAGCACAAACACCAAATTAAGACTGTATTAGAGCTGTGTACTTTTGTGCTTCTCAGTGGTGCGGAATGTTGGAGAGTAACAGAGAAGGAAATGTCGAAATTGTCCTCTTTTCACACAATCTGCCTAAGGAAAATTCTCCGAATCTTTTGGCCAAACACCATCAGCAACCAAGAACTACTTATTCGGAGTAACCAGGAGGACATGCACACCATCATAGCTGGCAGACGCTGGAGTTGTGTTGGCCACGTCCTCAGAAGGGACCATGATACCATCACAAGAACAGCTATGCTATGGACCCCCGAGGGAAAGCGAAACAGAGGCCGACCAAAAACAACTTGGCGGAGAACTGTGGAAGCCGAGATGCAAAGAATGAAACAGAGTTGGGGCATTGTACGAAAGATGGCCGCCGACCGAGCAAAGTGGAATCAATTTGTTGCTGCCCTACAGGACGCCACCAGACGTGATGGCCGCTGACTGCTTTGACGGTTGGCGGTTATGGATCAAAGAAGAAGAAGCTGAGACGGCACGTGATCTGAAGTGACCTGACCTTCCGATAGGTCATGTCATATGTAAAGCTCTGTATAAATATTCTTGTACTGTGATGAATTGATTTGAATGTTTCGGTCAACGAGCCTGTCAGCTACACGCTTTGCTTACCTCTTTTTTTAGTCCACGCCCTATTTTAATTTTATAGATACTTTAGCGCATTGTCGCGCAATTATCTACGTGTTAGTCGTAGCTCTGACAGCGCTAGAGGACGCCCCACACGTGTAACCATGTTTATTCTACATTAGCCAACAGAAAGATTCTGTGTTGTCGGTCTGCTAATAGTCCCCTCGTTCGTGTGAAATCGACGAACGAAACAAGATCCCTGGTCGCGCAACGCCTTTTCTGTCTGCTGGCCTGCGCAGGGTAGCCTTTCCTGTCCGCTTGCCTGCGCAGGGTAGCCTTTTCATACCCGGCCGCGCCATATAAATCTCCGTCAAAGTTGAGACAGGAACTCTTTCATCCTGTCGCATAGAGGAAGAAGCGAACGTGCAGTGACTTCGTCATGGGAAAATTGTGCCGCTCTGTGACGATACGGTTGTTCGATCTCACGTCCATTCCAGCAGTTTCAGATTTTTTCTTTATTTTTCTCTTCCTCTCACTCATCGCTATTATTTGACATATGTTTTGCTCTTCATTCAATATTTTGCTTTCTTCGTTGGATCAGTAGGATGAAGTCTCTAACACTCCACACCCCTACGGAGGTATCGGCCACGGGACTATCTTTAATTTTTACATGTTTGCTTTGAGCCGATCCCAGACAGAACTGTAATAACGCCATATAATTTGACCGATCAGCGACTGATAAGTTTTCGCTTCATTCATCTGGCCACATTTGATAGAGTCGGTCATCTCTTTTGATCCCTTTGAACGTGACGGTCAGTCACTTGACTCCAGGTGGCTAGCGACTATCCCTATGTTTGCACAAGACGGGAGATAATGAGGTAATCGCTTCCGATGTACGTTCTGTATCGAGATTACAGATAAATATGTCTGGAAACTCGAGATTTGCAGACGATAGCATCGGGGCAGTATCGGTGCACAACATTTGGTTGGGAAGATAGCACAAGATGCCGGCGGAAGTCTGACGCAACAATATGAAGAGGTCACGTATGGATATTAAATTTAATATTTTTGAAACACGTGAGGGTATTTTTTTAATTTGAAACACCCCTACACACGTAGTGCTGAACGAGATCCGATTGGATTGGTTGATTTCAGAGGCCGGAATATACAGTGTATCTCACTGGAAAATTAAGCGGAAACACAGATGGAATTGGAACTTGGAAACTGGAAATATAATGTAACAAAATCTGAGTCACAGCACACACTGCAGCGCAAACGTCAGACTAGCGACTCATAAAAGCCAGAAAGAAAAAGGAGATTGTTGCGCACATATTCTTTTATGTGGTGCACAGATTACGGTTGTTACGCATACAAATGGAAAATGAAATTTTTTGTCACATATAAAGTTGGCGTGGAACAAGGTTGCTTTGCTTTATATTTATCATTGATACAATTTGGTGTACAAACAATTTGGGGTTGCTCGTTTTAGGGGAGGTTTTGTCTTAATTAAAGGTGGCACCTCCCTGGAAACATATATGCTTAAGAGAAATGCTTTCTCTGAGAGGTTGAGATGTATTCTCACCAGTCGATCTATATTTCGACTTTGCCTTAATTTGGCTTATAAATTCCAGATATTTCTCATCTGCGCAGTATGTGTGCGTTGTGAGCCTATTGTATGTTGCTCTCAGATGAAAAAAAAATGATTTTCATTTTTTTTCCCGGGGGGTATGGTAGTCTGTTGCGCACATATTCTTTTGTGTGGCGCACAGATTACGGTTGTTACGCATACAAATGGAAAATGTAATTATTTGTCTGATAAAAATATATTTATCTTTGAATTCACGATTATCAGTCTAAGGGACAGAACTCAGATTAGTCGATGTGTATTCATTCTGTGAGTTATCTGTTCTTGTATCTTTCCTGAAGATCGAACTCAGCGTAGAAATCTAGGTTTACAGCGATCTATTCTTTGTTTGGTTAGAAATAGATTGTTCTTGCTTCAGAATATCTATGGCCCGAATCTATGTGTATTTCTTGTCTATGTAGGACGAGACTGTCTTATATCTTAATATCTTTGTATGTCTAAGTCGAACTATATCTTCGGTGTCGAACTCGGGGTCAAAGATTGTTCGGCGGAGGTGTCGCGAGGTCGACGTGAGAGGGTTCCGTCCTGATGGGTGCTGAGTTGTTTGTAGCGGCCTGTCGCCGGAAAAGTGATCTCTGTATTAGTGGGGAAAGAGGTAGTCTCTTTAGACATATCATGTATCATTCACCCCAGTGTTTATTCTTACTGCCAAGGAAGGGCAGAATCATATTCTAGTGTATTTCTGATACCAAGGTAAAGACGCATTTCTTATGAACTTTTCCTGAGTCATTGTATTCGATGGGCAATCGTACGGTTGTAAGTTTAGACGAATATTAGCCAGATGAAGATGACATTCATACCTAGCAGCACCATATTATGTGATGAAGTCAATTGTATAAATGGTAGAAGCTACAAAGCAAGGAGGACATTTAATGTATGATCAGCTTTGATTGCGCTTCATAGTTTGTATCCTGGGTGAGCGACAACTCACTGGGAGGAGAAGCCATTTTGAATTCTATATTTTCCAATCATCGAGGAGAGAACAGGGATGCCCCCTTACTATCACCTGATGAGTCCAGAGATCACTGCTACAGAAGAGAACCCACTACTAGTGGTTCAATATTGTTATCAAAGAAATATGTGCTGAACTTTATCTATATGAATCTTCGCTAGACGAGGTTAGTGTTACGGGAGTAATATTACAGTTGTCTGCTAGGATTGGCAGTATGCTACGTTTAGGGTCATAGCATTTAATATAAATTACTGTTAATAAGTTAGGCACTACTGAACGCGAAGTTCACGCTCTAATTATGACGCGTGAGCGTTGTTAGGTCGCAGACCGTGACCTAGCTACGGTACCTTTTTACATTGACCGTCGAGCTGTAAAGACGTGTCTGACTTCCCTTCCAATGTTGGGCATGATATTGCCATACAGATATATTTTATGCAAGTACGGACATGGGTCAGTCCATTGTTATTACGAAGATTTGAAATGATTAAAGGTCAGTACGTAAGTGAAAATTAAGGAAGGATGAATTACAGTCCACAGTATTTGATTTTTGCCAGACTCATAGACTCACTGTCGGCCGTTGGAAACCCCAACCGCGCGTGCATACAGCTATGACAATCTGCATACAGTAATTCGATTTATTGGACAAGGACTGATAGGATATCTACATACATATGCAATATATGTTCAAGTTATAATATGTACTTTTTGTGATCAACATGCATGAATCGTCTTGAAGTGTAACTGTATTAAATATTTGTGGACTCAATGAACCGACTTATCAAGTCAATGAAATTACAAGTTCAATATGATTCGACAATTCTTTTAACATCCACATTCGCGTAATTAACATCGAAGGCACGATGCAAGGAACTGAAATGAAAAGACTAATGTATCAAAAGTAATAGAGCAAAACCATCCCCTTTAGCAACTGGGCCTTTAACAAAGTGGTCGCCAATGTCTGGGGATCGGAAAAATTTTTCTGGAAGTAACCGACCAAAATCTCATTCATACGGACAGAAGATGTTTACTATTGAAAGACGTTCACGTGACTGCAAAAAGATGACGCGACACGCATAATTACTAAGGTCAAAGCTACGTCATCATTCTTTGAGTACGAACCAAAAGTCATGACGGCGGCCGTTTATCCAGTCTATTCAGTTCTACTTTAAGGCCTTGGTTAATCATTTGTATTGTCTTCATTAATGTCATGTTCTAATAATATTTCTATAGCTTAATTTTGGTAATATATTTAATTAATTTGATTAAATTTTAGCAACTTTGATGATTACTTAGGGGATTGCATCAAGCTGCAGCAGTAGTCCAAGACTTTAATAAAGCATTTTGTAGATGATGAATTGGGCATAAAATATTAACTTGATAAATACAAGTAATATTAAATTAAAATAATTTATTGAATTATTGCCTTGTATTCACACCATGGATAGGTGTTGAATTGAAAAACTATATATATAATATAGTAATTTGTACACTTTCATAGTCCTACAGTGTGGACTTAGCACATATCTTTAATTGATTAGTGTAATTATGGAGGGATAATGCCCATAATTATTTAATAGTGATATTAGGTGCATGATATAAATTCAGCATCTTGAATAAGTAAATATAACTATTTATGATATAGATTATTGACTACTTATAATATTATTATAAAATATTGAATAGTTGTTGAACTTACCACAATTATTAAGAGGATATTATAGTTGGTAATATTGAGTATTCAGACGTCGAGTACGTACAAATAATTACATAAATTCTATTGTTGATTACTATAGATCAGTGAGTACTTACCATATTAACGTCAAGATGCTTTCCTTGGATCATTTCATAAAAAATGGGAAAGATTTTAATATGCAAGGACAAGAACTACGTGAATATGCAGAAAAAGAATTTGAAAAATATAAAGCAGAATTAGCAGAACATAAACGAGAAGAAGCAGAACGGATAGCAACTCTAAAACATGAAGAGTCACAACGTGAGATGAAAGAAATAGAAAAGGAAAATAGACAAAGAGAAATTGCTAGACATGAAAGGGAGGAACGTCGACAAGAAGAAGAAAATAAAAGGAGAGACGAATTGGAATTGGCACGTATTCAGAATGAAACAGCAAGACTTCAGGCACAAAGTGTTGCTACAAACCAAAATGATAACGCACAAAATGGATCTTCATCCCACCAAAACAAACGTTTTTACAACTTTAAATTACCCCATTTTAATTTAAATGTTGATGATTTATCATCATTTTTATCAAGATTTGAACAGACATGCAAATCAAATCAATTGCCTAAAGATGCATGGGTACTTAAGTTAAATGAATTTTTAGTTGGGGAACCATTGACGGCATCTCAAAATGCTGACCCAACAATAGCTAATGATTACGATGCTATTAAATCCTTACTTTTACGGAGGTTTCATTTGGGCGAGGAAAATTGTAGATTGAAATTTAAAAATCTCCTACCTGAATCTCCTAAAGACTTTGAAGGGTTTATTGCGAACATACGCAATACTTTTAACAGATGGGTTGAACTGGCAGGTGTCAACAAATCGTATGACAAATTAGTTGATTTGTTACTACGGGATAAGGTATTATCCTCGGTCAGCCCACCGTTCTTTGCATATTTGCAAGAACGAAAGCCAGCTACCATTGACGAGTTGGAAAAAATTTCATTGAACTATGTCAATGCACATCCGAATGTGAACATTTCTAACTCGTTGATAAGAGAACCTCAACCTGTGGCTTCCAATATGGCATACTATAGCAATAACAAACCAAGAGCTCACAGTGTAGACAGAAGTAGGTTCAAGGAAAATTACAATGTTAATTTTCATAAAGGACTTAATAATAATTTCAACAATAAAAATGAATTCAACAGAGGTAGATCAAGGAACAGGAATTATTCACCTCAGTCAAGCTACAACAACAGTCAACATAACATTAATTATAATAGATCAAATAACCACAATAATAACAACAATTGGAATGGTAATAATCATGGCTCGAGACATCGAGACAACAGTTATTACAGAGGACAACGGGATAATTCAAATGATTATTCTCGTAATCGGTCTCAGTCACGTAGACCATCACAATTTGATCACAATGCAGGGGCGGCACTCATGGATGGTACGACCCCTAGTGTTTCTGATAATAATAATCAGTCACAATCTTCGTCTGCATGTTGTGCTGTTAACTTTAATGTGGCAAATAGTTGCCAAGATTGTAATACTATTTTTCAGAAGGCCAAAGAAACTGTGCTGAATTGTGGACACCTTTATACAGCAGTTGGTCTTTCAGCGAACGATGGCACAGGCACCCTAATGTTCAATAGAGGATTAGTAAATGGTACTTTGGTCTCAGTTTTAAAAGATTCTGGATCAACAACCATTGGAGTTCGGCAGTCTTTGGTACATCCTAGCTGTGCAACAGGGGACTACGTCCGTTGCATGACCTTCGGGGGTACTATTGAGTACTACCCCACTGCCATTGTATATGTTAACACACCATTTTTTACAGGTAATGTCAAGGTGTGCATGTTGCAGAATCCATCAGCTGATCTTACAGTAGGACGCATCCCCGGCAGTAAGGATTGCACTCTTAAGGAAATTAATGAATGGGAGAAAAAAAATTTGCAATCTTTTAGCAACGCTTACGCTGTTGTTGCGATGGCTACACGTCGTGCCAACAAAATGAATACATGTGGCACAGCAGTTTCCAACTTCACTCTGAGTACTATCCCGGAAACTGATGAGGATGATGGATCTATTATACAACATACTGAGGATACAACTGGTCCAAAGAAAACTGTTGATGATGTCGAAATTAAAAAGGAGAGTGCTAAGAAGTATAATAAGTTGAAAAATAATGTTAGGTTTAGGAGGAACTTGGATAGGAGGGTTAAGACAAATAAGTCTGACAGCAAAGTTTTTACTTTGCCCAGCCATGACATGTCTACGACATGTAGGAAACTTAATACCTTTGGTAATGATAGGTGTCATCCTCAGTCCAGTCAGGATGATACGACATCCAATAGAAAGACAATGTCAGTGTTGAGGGGGAAAGTTAATTCTAGGACAAAGAATACATATCGTCACTGTGCACAATTTCGTGACAATGATATTACTTATATTGGGAAAAGTGCGTATTCTCGCACAGTGTTAGTGCGAAATCTGCCGCAGGATACTACCTGGCAGGCACTTAGAAATTTCTTTAATTTTTCAGCAAACGTTAAGTTTGTTCGTCTTCTACCATCTGTGGATGGTCAGAATAGTCAGGCTTTGGTTACATTTCGTAACAATCGTGACGCTCGTTTGGTTATCGAGCATGATAACGGTGTCTATTTTCGTCACCATCATCTACACTTACAATTAGTACCTGATTCTGCGCCACGCAGATAATGGTGTACGCTCACCCTTTTATCTTATTTCTTGATGACTCAGCATTGTCAGTCATCATTTCTTGTCTTTCTTAATCATCTATCCTAATATAGATTGATTTATTGATTTTTTCTTCTCGAAAAACATTTTTGATTCTTAACATCTTTAAATTTGTACACGTTTTCTGTCTTATTTGTTTTACCATGCCTACAAGATACAGTAAGTTGTTTAAATGTTACAACTATGCTCAGCCCCATACAGCATAGATTTTATTTTCTTTTTTGTCATCTATCACGGCTGTCTTGTCATCTTTGTTGAAGAAAGACAGGCCGGTAAGGGTGACATGGACTGATAACTGTGACAAAATGTTTTAAAAAATTCTAGATATTTTTTCGCATCCACCTATTTTGAAACTACCAGATGCTTCTAAAAAGTTTGTCATTCGTACAGATGCGAGTAATTACGGTATCGCCGCTTGTCTGCTCCAGTACCACAATGACATCCTTCATCCGACGTTATACATCTCGAGGAAATTAGAGAAATTTCTCTTGGGTGCGCCCTTAGTGATTCAAACTGACCAACGAGCGGTCGCATCGCTACGTCGTGCAAATCACAAAAGCCAGAAGTTAACGAGATTCTCCATTCTCCTCCAGCCGTTCGACTTTACCATCGAATATATTTCCGGCTCGGAGAATATCATTGCAGATGTCCTTTCCAGAAATCCTTTGGATGTCGACCTATAAACTCTACGAATAACTTTATGAATGTACCTGTCATACAGATACAGAATCTTATCGTTGAACTCTCAAACTGGGAATGAAACGTCGCATATACTTCAATTCAATAATTATGATAGACATGCGTAATGTGAAATTTGGGAAAACAGGAGACATTTTATTCTTGGCTACGCTGGGACTTGGGTAGTGTCCATTCAAGATAAAACTATTTGACACAATTCGAAATTATTACGTGACGTCCAGTCGAACTAAATTCGGTTTATGACATGAACTATTAGACGTTCAGATGGTCTACATTCATTCCGGATCAGAACACTTAAACACTTTTCGTTATGGAAATTTACAAGGATCAGGACTACAGATGGATCATCATATCCACTGTTAATTACTTAGCATTTGAATTAATGGAAAATAAAACGAAAAGAGAAGAAAAAAAATAAGAAAATGAAATTATAGAAAAAATTGAATGAATAAAAGAAAAGAATCTCACACAATTTTAATTAATATTCTTAGATTTAATTATGAATTGTATAAATATCTTTATATTTGATAAGTATGTCGGCATATAACATCTTATTTTACTGATTAGTTAGTTAATTTAGTTAATTAATTTATAACTACTTAACACATATAATTAATGTTACACACATCAGTTACTTAAGTTCTACTTTAATTTTCTTTTCTTTACTTTATTTTTTTTACCTGTCATTGTTTCTTTCCCTCATAACATCTTGTGTTATTTTCGTTAATTAGATTCTCAATCACTTAATTCTTAATACACACTAACTATAATTAATTAGTTTAATCTTAATTAGTTAAATTAATTTAGACATGACACTTCATTACTTACTCAAGACAGACTTTAAGTTCATTAAGTAATTATGTATTGACATCTTCGTTTAGTTAAGATCACACATATATATAACATATTTATTATATTACATGAATAGTAGGTAGTTGACATGACCGCGACACGGTTCTACTCAAAACATCGTTGGCCATATGTCGGGTTTTTGTTAATTTTTTCTTGTTGAGCTGCGTCCCCCCTAGGGTCATAGCATTTAATATAAATTACTGTTAATAAGTTAGGCACTACTGAACGCGAAGTTCACGCTCTAATTATGACGCGTGAGCGTTGTTAGGTCGCAGACCGTGACCTAGCTACGGTACCTTTTTACATTGACCGTCGAGCTGTAAAGACGTGTCTGACTTCCCTTCCAATGTTGGGCATGATATTGCCATACAGATATATTTTATGCAAGTACGGACATGGGTCAGTCCATTGTTATTACGAAGATTTGAAATGATTAAAGGTCAGTACGTAAGTGAAAATTAAGGAAGGATGAATTACAGTCCACAGTATTTGATTTTTGCCAGACTCATAGACTCACTGTCGGCCGTTGGAAACCCCAACCGCGCGTGCATACAGCTATGACAATCTGCATACAGTAATTCGATTTATTGGACAAGGACTGATAGGATATCTACATACATATGCAATATATGTTCAAGTTATAATATGTACTTTTTGTGATCAACATGCATGAATCGTCTTGAAGTGTAACTGTATTAAATATTTGTGGACTCAATGAACCGACTTATCAAGTCAATGAAATTACAAGTTCAATATGATTCGACAATTCTTTTAACATCCACATTCGCGTAATTAACATCGAAGGCACGATGCAAGGAACTGAAATGAAAAGACTAATGTATCAAAAGTAATAGAGCAAAACCATCCCCTTTAGCAACTGGGCCTTTAACAGTTAGGTCTAGGAACCATTTTGAATATATTATTTATGAACTGACGTGCTCTGTCAGTAAAGACAGATGATTATCTGTATTGGAATCACTGAATGCTTGTCTACTGAGATTCCATCATGCTGTCATGCAACATGAATGCCAATTTAAAACTGTAGACTATTGTCATACATATATGATGGTGTTGTGCCAACCTGTTTCCTGTTCCTGTGTCGTCGAAGTGTGTGTCCATTAAATACAAGAAAACGTAAACAGTAGTTCGTCTTACACTTCCTGCCACGAGTGAGTGAAATTGCCCTATTGTCAACTCGCAGAACATTTTCCAGCATTCGCATACTGTTGTATCCTCACTCCAAATCAATACACCACTGCGTAGGTCGAGTTGACCTTGGTTTGTCTTCATGTTTGACAACACCTATCGACACTCTTCGAACACGATTAACTGCAACACTACAACCAACAGAGTTATTGGACTTTTTAAATTCCACAACTTTAAGTAACATATCGAGTATTAGGCAAATTAGGAATTTACAAGTAAACCCGCATTTTTAATACAAGACTGGAAACTTGGGAATTTGATCACAAGTCATAGGGGAATTAAACAAACGTTTTCCCAGGCCAGTGATTTCGCAGAACACCCGCCGTCAGAGGAATTAACTCTAATTTCCAGACCTAAGTGATTCGAAGCCTCTAAAACAGAGCTGTATCCAGTCTAAACCTGTGCAAGGAGATTGTGTATTCCCAAAAACTTTGGGGTAAGTTGTGAACATTTATTTAGTAATGTAAATTTTACAAGTTTCTTGCTAAGCGGTTATATAAGAGGCTGGCAACCTCATCATATGAAAACACTATATTAATGAACCACTACAGCAAATGATGGTGAATTCTTCTTATTAGTCGTGCAGAAACCCGACAGCAGAGGTGACCCCAGACTCTGGCTGGAGCAGTGATGAGTGATGACTACATCATATGTGCCTCAAGTGTAGTATATCATTTTGTGAGATTTATGTAACTTTTTAATGTTGATTCAGGCACAAATCATTATTCACGCTTTCCAGACACATTTCCCAGTTAATACACAGAAGAGATTTTGTGAATTTTAATCATATTCATTGAGCTACGTTATGTGCTCAAGAATTTAATTCTTCAGACAGATTAACATTGGTGGGTGGGCAACGGAAGAGTGAGCCTGTCAGAGTGCTTCAAACAAATGTACTTAGCAGAGGCATTTGTTTCCTCTTTTGTCCAATAGTTTGGAACGAAGCTATAAGACCGTTCGATGACGAAGCGGCAAGACTGACGTTTCTACGCCCTTAGTTGTGAGAACAGGGGATCAACACTGACCACCTACATACGACGTGTTAGATGAAGAAGTGCTCGCATCACCAGAAACATGACGATACAACGGCGGCAGAACTCACGTAGATAAGCTAAGTGCTTATTAACAGGCGAAAGCAACGGATATTGATAAAAACCCTTTATTTAATCTCCGTGAGGAGAAAATTTGATTCCAATATAAAATTTCACCACATTTTCCATATTTATTTAAACTTTTAAAGACTAATTCCTTATTAAAATGGTTACATGTTATTTTAAAACAAAACAATCATAGTCGCTTCAGTTTTTTTTTTTTTATATGTAAGAAAGCAAACGTATGAGACAGAATATTTAATATATATATAAATACCTAGACATATATTTACCTCTAAACAGAGCTATTCCATTATAAGAGGAATTCGCTGAATTAACTCAGCTGGGGGCTTGAACGGGATAAAAACCATTGCTTAAATCCTTCACAAAAGACGACGGACAGATATAAGTTAACCATTGCTGAGCGCTATGCCGCATGGTTCTTGACTTCTGAATTATCTTGTGAAGGCTCCCTTCGAATAGAAGCGCCATTACACTTCTATCTACATCTCTGCCAAGAGTAATCTTGTGCGAAGGTAAACACATTTATCGACCCATTTAGATACCCTTGAGTTTTGACCATTGTTCGACCACTACTGCAAAGCAGGGGAGGCAATCCGTGACACGCTACTTCTGGCCACCTGCATGACTTCAGAAGCATAGTTGGGATCTAATATTGGGTGTATATACAGTACATGCGAGTTTTTAAATCCATCTGTTAACTTGCAGCAACGAACACCGGTCGCGCAAAGTGGATTATTATCTTCTAGTTAAACAGTCGCGTATATTCCTCTAACACTTACTCACAGTCGCGTATATTCCTCTAACACTTACTCACAGTCGCGTATATTCCTCTAACACTTACTCACAGTCGCGTATATTCCTCTAACACTTACTCACAGTCGCGTATATTCCTCTAACACTTACTCACAGTCGCGTATATTCCTCTAACACTTACTCACAGTCGCGTATATTCCTCTAACACTTACTCACAGTCGCGTATATTCCTCTAACACTTACTCACAGTCGCGTATATTCCTCTAACACTTACTCACAGTCGCGTATATTCCTCTAACACTTACTCACAGTCGCGTATATTCCTGTAACACTTACTCACAGTCGCGTATATTCCTCTAACACTTACTCACAGTCGCGTATATTCCTCTAACACTTACTCACAGTCGCGTATATTCCTCTAACACTTACTCACAGTCGCGTATATTCCTCTAACACTTACTCACAGTCGCGTATATACCTCTAACACTTACTCACAGTCGCGTATATTCCTCTAACACTTACTCACAGTCGCGTATATTCCTCTAACACTTACTCACGGTCGCGTATATTCCTCTAACACTTACTCACGGTCGCGTATATTCCTCTAACACTTACTGACAGTCGCGTATATTCCTCTAACACTTACTCACAGTCGCGTATATTCCTCTAACACTTACTCACAGTCGCGTATATTCCTCTAACACTTACTCAGAGAGACATTCCTCTAACACTTACTCAGAGAGACATTCCTTTAACACTTACTCAGAGAGACATTCCTCTAACACTTACTCAGAGAGACATTCCTCTAACACTTACTCAGAGAAACATTCCTCTAACACTTACTCAGAGAGACATTCCTCTAACACTTACTCAGAGAGACATTCCTCTGACACTTACTCAGAGAGACATTCCTCTGACACTTACTCAGAGAGACATTCCTCTGACACATACTCAGAGAGACATTCCTCTAACACTTACTCAGAGAGACATTCCTCTGACACTTACTCAGAGAGACATTCCTCTAACACTTACTCAGAGAGACATTCCTCTAACACTTACTCAGAGAGACATTTCTCTAACACTTACTCAGAGAGATATTCCTCTAACACTTACTCAGAGAGACATTCCTCTGACACTTACTCAGAGAGACATTCCTCTGACACTTACTCAGAGAGATATTCCTCTAACACTTACTCAGAGAGACATTCCTCTAACACTTACTCAGAGAGACATTCCTCTGACACTTTGTCGAAGAGATAATTCTAGCGGATTAAATTTCTGTTTTAGGACGACTTCCAGTAAAGTTTTTGCTAGTCACACAAATACGAGGCTAGCATCGTCTTTAACCTGTGGATAAAAAGGAGGCCAAACAAGCAGTGCCCAACGCGCCACTCAGCCAGCGGCTTTCTCCAACTGTGCTCCCACCGTTTACTCTTTCAATGAGCTGCATACAGGCCCTGTTTTTATGGTCAAAGCATACGTGAGTTTTTCAGTCAGCACTAGGCTAGACCCGTAGAGCATAGATCTTATCTGTCTCTACAGAACAGCCAGTGTGGTGTCAACTACCGGTCCTGGGATATATACTACTGCACAAAAGTTAAGGGCCACCATTCAGTTTAGACAAGGTTTATATAATTGATTGGCAAACTGTAAAGACAAGTGAAAATGTCATTAAAACTGAGCTCAGAGAAATGTGTATACATTTCTGTGTGCACTAGGTTAATTTTTTTTTAAATGTCCAAAAACTGGGTCACTTTAACCCGCACGTGAAAATTGCCATTGTTGCTGCAAAAACTCGTGGTTTTTGCAACACGCCCCACTAGTTCAAAAGGTGAAAAAGTGAGTTGAATTTGAATGCACGTGGAAAATGATCATCGGTAAAGAGTGTTCACCGTTGGTATGCAATAAATCAGTATGACAAGTGGTCGAAATGATCACTGCATTAGCCATGCCACCAAGGAGAAGTCTCAGCACTGTAGACCGTGGTCGAGCCATGGCATGGATTCAGGATGGTCAATCTGTTCGTCATGTTGCAAGACGTTTAGCAGTGTCCCACTCTACCATTCAGAGACTTCTTGAGAGATTTCAAGCTACCGGACATTTGGAAAATCGACCCTGCTCACGAAGAATTATATAAACCTTGTCTAAACTGAATGGCGGCCCTTAACTTTTGTCCAGTAGTATATTTATAATTTGTCCTGGCCCCCTCGCCAGACAACACCCGTGACTTATAGTGAACGACCAGTGGCAGAGTTGTCTTCTCGTTAGAGCAGCCAGAGAGTTGACATTTGTTGCAGCGAAGTAGGAGCCGGATTTGACTTGTTTGTCGCCTTCTATGGAATCGACTTGCGCGGCTACCTAGGCCAGCCAACATCAACCGACAAACTGGATGTACTTGTCTATCATGTGGAAGTGTTGTCCTGTCCAAGTGTCGTGACTGTAACTGTGTGTTTCATATTCTTTCTGGGACCGAAGACGCACCAACAGTGATAAATGCAGTCAGCGACTCATAGCTTGACTGCTTGCGTCAGGGTCAGCGAACCAGAGCCGACCAAGACCCTACTCCACCTTCAAGTGGTGGTCCTGGAAACAGGCTGCATCACTGCAGTCTGGCTGAGGGAATAGGGATCGAAGTGAGAAGGCTAACCTGGTCCCAAAAAATGCCGTGCTAAAGTCGGATGTGTCGGCCGAAGGGCGCAATTATCACAGCTTCGCTGTAAACGGACACAACGCAACCAACGTCCTGTTCAGGACGAACGAAGAAGAAGAAGAAGATATTCTGTCTTACATTTTCTGTCTGTACATTGTTTGTTTGTTTGTTTGTTTGTTTTCTCCATCACATTGTAGTTTATTTCATATGTGATGCCATACGGCTTAGTTAAGTTATTTTCCTCCTTCGATTTGTTGCATGTATTTGTTTGATACCTTGATATAGATGTTTGAATTAGTTATTTATCTTTTGAGTTGTAAGGGGGTAACAGTCAAGGATCCCGTTGCATTCCATTGAGGTATATTGGGAATACGGTGTTAGGCCCGTATTTTCTTGACCATCGGCACACTAGGGGTCTTGTGTGGTCAGCATCACGCCATGCGATTTAGATATTTATTAAATCGAGACGAAAACTGATACCACACAAGCAGTTTTCCCACGTTTTCCTGTGTCCTCTCTGTATCTGTATAATCAAGAAATGGAGGGATGGCGTACCTTCGACTAAAACAAGAGCGGAGGAGAAAATCAAGATTGAGATCTCTTAGTAACCTGTTATCTTGATTGTTGAACGTCATGCATAGAGAATCACCATCATTGATTCTGTCTATAATATTCATTTTGCATCTCACTTTAAATTTTGCACTCAATCTGGAAGATTGTGCCTTCCAAATTCAAATTTAAATATTCATCCTGCCACTTGTACAACCATGATTGGTAAAACTTTGTACCTATGTTTCTATATTTTGACTCCTCATATAGATTTAACCTGACAATACACGGGAAATCAAAATACCAGAACAATCACAACTGGTTGATGAAAAATTAAAGAAACGAGAGAGAGAGAGAGAGAGAGAGAGAGAGAGAGAGAGAGAGAGAGAGAGAGAATGAACGAACGAACGAACGAACGAACTTTATTTTCAAAGGGTTGAGAATTGGGCACGCAGGCCCGTCTGACATTCTGCCCTTCCTTTCTCTCACCTTTCATACTGAATTCATTTATTCTCATATGCATTTTACATATCAAATTCAAGGAATTCAACGTTGTAAAGTAAAATAATAATATAGCACACTCATATTAACATTAATTACTTATAAGCATGACATAACATATGTTGAAAAGTACAAACATTATCAGATAGATAGATAGATAGATAGATAGATAGATAGATAGATAGATAGATAGATAGATAGATAGATAGATAGATAGATAGATAGATAGATAGATAGATAGATAGATAGATAGATAGATAGATAGATAGATAGATAGATAGATAGATAGATAGATAGATAGATAGGTAGATAGATAGATAGATAGATAGAACGAACGAACGAACGAACGAACTTTATTTTCAAAGGGTTTAGAATTGGTCACGCAGGCCCGTCTAACATTCTGCCCTTCCTTTCTCTCTTCTTCCATAGTTAATCTATTTATTCTCACACGTATCCTAAATGTTACTTAAATAATAAAATAACAAGAAAGTACAATAAAATAAAATCCCAACATTGTAACAGTACAATAACAGTTACACAAATTTACAGATGCGTATCATAATTTATACTAAACAGGACAAAATTAACTTTAAAACCTACATATGATGTTATGTAATAATAATAATAATAATAATAGCCCCTTCAGTCATAACTGACTATGGGAATGCGCCCCTGAGGTGACAGCGTAATTATTTAAGAACATAACGAAATTAGGGTGGCATATAATCTGCACTCATGATGTATTTGAAAAGTCTGTGATTGAATGAATATGGACTAAGAGTATTTTTTAAGTCGTGTGGAAGAGTATTCCACAGATGAGCAGCAGAAAAAGCTAAACTTTTCTTGAATAAGTCGAGCCTAGGCTTGGGCATGTGTAATTTATTTAAGCGTTGACTGCGTCTTCCGCTGTATTTGAAAATAGGCCACAGATACGTTGGAGCATTCTGTGACAAGATTTTGTGAATAAATTTGGCTTTGTTGAAGAGAAGGCGCTTTCTTAGTGGTAATATGTTAAGATATGTATATGCGTCTACACACTGTGTGAGGTTTTTTGTCTGAAATTAGGCGCACTGCACGTTTTTGTAATGAAAAGAGTCTTTTAGTGTTGGACATGGTGCAGCCATCCCAAATTGTGGAACAATAGTCTAGATGTGTTTGTATCTGGGATGTATAGAACATTTTTCGTGTCTCCTCATCTAGGAAATGTTTGATTTTAGCTAACTGGTAAACTTTTTGTGCCGTTTGTTTGGTCAGTGCTTGTACATGCGAATTCCAACTTAAATGTTGGTCAATTATGAGTCCTAGTGTTTTATATTCATTTACATTTTCAATTAAAGAGGTTCCAATGTAGAGCTGAAGTGTTGTTTTCGGCGAGTTTTGTAATTTTTGTCTAGTTGATATTATCATACATTTTGTTTTAGTGATATTTATTTGCATGCAGTTTTCATTGCTCCACTTAATAAGATTGTCTGTGTCGCTTTGTAATAATATTTCTAGCGTGTTGCAACTTTTATCACTAGTATAAATGGTACAGTCATCGGCAAATAGGTCGCAGGATGAGTGCTCGATGTGTAGTGGAAGGTCATTTATGTAAATGGAAAAAAGTAGAGGGCCGAGAATAGAACCCTGAGGAACACCAGTGTCAATAATAGTTGGGCTTGACAAGGAGTTATTGTACCACACTACTTGCTGTCTGTCGGACAGGAATGATAGAGAGAGAGAGAGAGAGAGAGAGAGAGAGAGACCCACAAAGTATCACACAAAAAGATAATGATTTTATAAATTGCCTTGGCCAGAATTTCGAAGGTAGGAGACTGCCAACGTCATGTCAAACCAAAAACTACATGACACTGCCACCAAAACAGGACACGCTTAAACTGTTGTATCTATTTAAATCTTGTCAAGCGTAACTGTCAGTTTTCTATGTCAATAAACTACAGTAACGGCTCTGGAGACGGTAAACAGTTGAGATCCTGGTTGGTTGACCAAGTATTATTTTCATCCGCCTTACTTCTTTGTTCACCCTTGTGTTACCGGGGCCCGAATGGTGAGCAAAGAATAGTAACACTGTACTCTACCATGGTTGTTGTTTTTGTTGCTCTCCAAGTCTGAAAGCCATGCAATAGGACTGACTTCACATTTGAGTTGAAGATTCTTATTTTGGTGTTGGACTTGATTTCTCTTGTTCTCCATATGTTTCCCAATGCAATGAAAGCTCCTCTTGCTTTTTGCATTCTTATTTTGATATCACTGTCTGTCCCTCCAACTTTGTCTATATTATTGCCAAGATATGTGTACGATTCTACATCCTTTAGTGGTGTTTCTTCAAGTTCAACCTTGTTATCATTTCTTGCATTTATTCTCCATCTGACGTTCCAAAAACCAATTCTGGTTTCGTGTTTTGCAGTCAGGGCATCCGTTTTCATGCCAATGGCTTCCTTTCAGCTTTCACCACTGTCAGTCATAAGAGCCTGAGACTCCGGATGTCCGTCCCCCATCAAAGTTTTTTCATCTGTTGCTGTTTCCGTAACATGTGCGATTTTTTACATAGACAGGGGTGTCGGCCCTGTGCTAAAACCCCCATCCTGGAGGACCAGTGTTAAACTCTGTGTAGTTGTTAACTCATACTGGCTACTAGTTGTTGAATCACGTTTTATCTGTTAAATGCCGTGAATGTCCACCAGTTGATAAATGTAGATGTTGGGACTGGTGTAGTAAAGTGTAACGATGGTCAACTCATTAAACCCAGCACAGTTTTGGTCATACAGGTCATCTTGTCCTGGAACGTGATGAGGCTCCGACAAGAATGTGAGTGTAGACAATGAGTGTGTATATGAATGTCAGAACGCGAATGGTAGAATGATTCGATAGAGTTGACAAGTTGGTAGTACATCACTCATACTCACACTGTTCGAATTCAAGAAGTACTGGAACTACGGTGGTCTTTTTATAACATTTAATGAGACGCACACTTGGACAGTACGTGTATGGTTACAGGAACAAATGTCGACATAGACAGCATAATGTTGATCACAGGAATATCATCTTAAGTTAGCATTCATGCTTGGCAAATATCATAATGGAGCATTCGTAAATAAGCATTCAGAGTTCCATCATGTAAATCATCTGGCTTTACTGACTGGGCACGTCAGACCATAACCAATATATAGGAAGGCTCCTAGACCTAATCTCGTCTAGCGAATATCCCTTCACGTAAAGTTCAATATATATATTTTCCATAAAGATATAGGAATCCCAGACATGGGTTCTCACATGTAGCAGTGATCTCTTGGTTCATCGAGCGATAGTACAGGCATCCCTTTTTCTCACTCGATAAATACAAAGTATATGGATTTCAACATGGCTGTGCTTCTCTCGTGAGCTTCACTCACTATTGGATACAGACCAAAATTGGTCATTCGTTAAATGTCCTCATTTCTTCATAGCTTCTATCATAGAGGTAATTGAATAATATCATATAATCTAGTGCTGATACATAGGAATGTCATCTTCCTTTGAATAAATATTCTTTTCAAAAGTACCACTGTGCATCTGCTTATCGACAACGATGGCGAAGCCCAAGTTCATAATAAATTGTGGTTTTACCTTTCTATGCGAAATATAACTTTGCCATTCCTTGGCAAAAGAGAATAAACACTGGGGTAAAGTCCATACAACATGTCTAAATGACTATCACTTTTCCCCATCTACTTATAGATCACTTTTTCGGCGATAGGCCGGCTACAACAAAATTCGACATCCCGACAGGATGACAGCCATGAATCACACCCCTTGCTAGCGATACTTCCGCTGCATAGCCTTTGACCTTTTCTAGCGACAACCAACATAGTTCGACTTAGAAATGTAAAGATATCCATATATAAGACAGACTCGTCCTACTCATACAAACACTACGTATAAATTCAGGCCATAGATATACTGAAGCAAGAACAATCTATTCCTACCCAGCCAAAGAATAAATCGCAGTAGCCCTAAATTCGTCCGCGGAGTCCGATCGAAGATGACGGAACTCCTTTCAAGGGAAGTAACTCAAAAATGACTTCTCCTTAAGCACTTAAAAAGGAAATACTTTGTTTACAAAATATTTGCGAACATAATAAGTATATAAATCGAGAATTTTATTCTGATTATTGCAAGATAGTAAAGATTAGTCACTTCCACTGGACATTTCTGTTGTGTGATGTCGTGCCCACACATTGAACGTTGTAACTTTGCAACCCCTTGACGGATGTTATTGAAATTTGCTACGTGCCCTACTGATATCAATGCAGTTATTAATATATTTTTTGCCCTTACAAAACTCATGTCATGTTCGAATTTTCTTCTTTAAGTTATATAAAAAAAAAACTCTTACCGTTGTCTGGGTTAATTTTTATTAGTTCTACAGGAAAGTTACAAGATCCGTTAAAAAAATGCGCACTTAATTTTTGTTGCAGCACAGCACAAGCGATGAAATGTGCTATTCAATATTTTTTTTTGTTTGAATTAGTGTAGTGACTACATGTCCGCACCAGTGCGCACCTATTGCACACAGTCGCGAGTAATTATTTCAGCGGCGTATGCTAATTGCAATGAGTTGGCTGCAACGAAACAAAACGACACCAGCGTATAATATATTAATAAACTAAACTGCATAATTATGAAAAGCGCAATGAATCTGAAATGCAAATTTATCACTTTGCAGAAGGTAACTGTTATATTGTACAGGCATTTTCGCAGAGAGGCTAAGATGGGTTGTTTATACCACGACATCCAAGAACCAGGTAGGAGAACACGAAAGGCCCTGGGTGTGGATAGAAGATCTTTTCGACGTTGGATACAACAGGACGGTGATTGTACAGAGGCTGCGGTTAAGCAAGGAAGGAAGAAAAAAATTGATGATTTTGACAAGGATGTCATTAGACGTTTGATTTTGAAGATGTTTAATGCCAATCAACTTGTTACTCTCCGCATGCTGAAAAGTCGGCTGCAAGCAGAATGCGATATTAACGTCTCCAAAAAAAACTCTTTGGCAACTTGCCAGAAGTGTCGGCTTCACTTTTAGAAAAACGTCTGGCGGAAGGAATTTTTTATGTGAAAAACCACATCTGGTTGCAGCTCGAAGCAAATACCTTAGGCAGATTCGTGAGAGAAGGCAAGACGGCTATGATATAGTGTATTTGGACGAATCTTGGGTTAATGCTCATCATACGAACGAGAAAGAATGGCAATCTGTTGACGGAGACCATAGAAGGAAAATTCCCAGCAGCAAAGGTCAACGCATTATATTAGCACATGCTGGCAGCAGACAGAATGGGCTTGTCCGTGATGCAGAGCTTATTTTTCAATCAAAGTCTGTAGATGGTAGGGACTACCACAGTGAAATGAATGGGCAAATTTTTCGAGATTGGATAGTGAATACACTCCTCCCGACTCTAGATAGGCCGTCTTGCCTGGTGATGGATAATGCGTCCTATCATAATGTTCTAGCGCAGGAGGATAAAGCTCCCACTTCGGCAAGCACGAAAGACGAAATCAGGAGGTGGCTTGTGAATGAAAATATCTTCGCTGACAACAGCTATTTAAAACCAGAGTTGTTGCAGCTTGTGAGACAGAGGAATAAGACAAAAGTGTATCTGATTGATAAAATCATCCAAGAGCAGGGTCATGTTTCTCTTCGACTCCCACCTTACCATTCTCACCTTAACCCAATAGAGCTGGTTTGGGCTAGAGTTAAAGGGCAAGTGGCCGCCCAGAACACCACTTTTAAAATGTGCGATGTTAAAGACATGACTCGTGAGGCCCTTTCACGAATAGACACAGAGTACTGGGCTAAATGTGAAGAACACGTGCTCCAGGAAGAAGAAGATTACTGGCAGCGAGATGGCTTGCAGTTTATCCAACCAATAACTGTTGTGAACTTATTGGAGTCGTCCGATTCGGAATGAGGCACGTCGATCGCATTCCTTCGTTTGTGATAAACTAATTTCATATGCCAATCTATAATAACACATAAACAGTTACGATTCGTCATAGCTTCCTGATGATTTACTGCTATCATGGTTCATTATCAGAACATCATTCCTCGTATCAAAATCACGTGAACAACCAATCACACATTTAGGACACGCCTATGAACCGTCTTGTCGCACAAATGTTGTGATTTACTGTAAGAATTAATGTTACGGGCAGATTTAGGCAAATGTTCCAAGAAGATCAAAGAAAATCGCCGTTTTGCAAATTTCGCGACAGCTGTGGATGTAATGATCGCAAAATCTTAACTGCATGGAAAATCTAAGACTGCATGCAAAAATTCATGTCCATACAACAAACAGTTTTGGAGAAAATTGACGCTTTCTGTGGGCACGAATTTCCGAACGGACTATAGTAAGAAATGAAATGGAGACCACTGTCTCACTCCCGTTCTAATCCTAAACGGTTCTGTAAGTTGTCCTTCATGAAGAACTCTGCATGTCATGTCTTCATAGGTCTTCCTTATTAAGTTAATGGTCTTCATGGGAACTCCATAACGCCTCATCAATTTCCAAAGTGATTCTCTGTCTACACTGTAAAAAGCCTTTTCATAGTCCACGAATCCGATGAATAGCGGTGAATTCTTTTCCAGACTTTGTTCAATTATTATTCTTGGTATGCTATCTGGTCGGTACATGTGACGTTATTGCCTTCCCTGCTTTACAGTAGTGGTCCAACAGTGGCCAAAACTCAAGAGTATCTATTATAGGCTTCAATGGAGTCTATCTTTACACAAGATTACTCTTGGCAGAAATGTAGATAGAAGAGTAGTAAAGCTTCTATCACACGGGAGTCTTCACAAGATATATTCAGATAAGCGAAAACAATGCTGGCTGTTGCTGAGCACGTTAATTCTGTAATCTGCCGACACCTTTTATGAAGAATTTTAGCAATGGTTTATTCTAGCACGTTAAGCTTCCACCGCTGAGTTAATCAGGGGAATAATTATTATAATATATAGCTATGTTTAGAGTGTGTTTTTAGTAACTTTGACTGAGACAAACATGTAGTACATTTAATAGGATTGAATCGAAGTTAAATCTGTATAATTAAAATAACAAAATTTAATAATCACTTTAAGTTTAACAGTTTAAAAGAAAGGAATAATAGTTAATTATAAAATTAGGTTTTTATCACTCGAGTGATGGTTTTTGATAAGAGGTTCAAGTGGCAGCCTATAGGTTAACTTAGCTGCCAGTGGTGATTCTAATCCACCTCCTGATGGGTAGGTTCTTTTCACTCTGCTCGCGTTCGTCTCTGGTCAAAGTTCAGGCGCCGCACGTTCCCAGAACATCAAGGAGAAACGGCCAAGCGGGTTAAGCGTCTGTCTATAAGACCATATTATGATGGTGTCTCGCACAACGTCAGTCCACTTCTACCTTCCCTTGGTTCCAGAGATTAACTTTCTGCTGGTACCACCAATAACTGGTAATAGAAATAGAAACGAAACGCTCTTCTGAGTATTGCGTTTTCCTACCCATAGTTCTGGGTTCCTATCTTCCCATACCACCATCCCGTGTCAGAATTTACCCTCGATGAGAATTAAATTTAATCCCTCGGGATAAAACTTCCTTTACATTTGAATTGAATAGCTTTAGCTTTACATTACATTTAAATGAAAAGGTTAAACGTACAGATATAATATGTTTTACATTTACATCTCCACTGTTTGAAAAGTGTTCACAATATAAATTCATTTATGTTTCATTTACATTTACACTTATGGAAAAGTTTGAAACTTCTATTAATTTAAAATGAATATTTTCACAGAGACGTTTATCCTGGTTTAAAGCTTGAAAAGGTACATTAATTTTAAAGTGACTATGTTTATATGGACATTTACACTGCTTTGAAAATGTAAGTATTATACTTAGAATGTACATCATTTCTTGTCATCTTTCCCTCCCTGCTCCATAGGGAACCTGGAACTACTTTATGCAATCACCAGCCCGTGCAGTGGTGGTTCATGAATCATCATTCTAGATACTGAGGTTGCCAGCCTAAATGACTTTGACATCCAATAGCGAGTTTTGCACATTAAACTTCACATGATAATATATACATATATATGTTAGTTCACATGTTAGTAATAAAATATGAAATGTAAGTCACAACTTACGTCAATCTTGGCTACAGACGTGTGACGGACGGCTGTAGCTGACCTGAATTATTAAGATGACAGGGTATTTCCCTCTCTATAACATTAGAACCCCTGAACATTTGTTGTAACTTTTCATCAGCCTGGAACGTTGCACCTTGGCTAATAAACATGCCGCATTTCCACGAGGATTCTACACGTTGGATGGCTAATAAACATGCCGCATTTCCACGAGGATTCTACACGTTGGATCATTAATATGTGAACTGCTACCTTCTGTACATTTTGAGATCGCATGGCCTTTGATGGGAGGTTAAATCACGCCCACGACCATCTCTGAGAACGATTTATAGCAATCTTTTCCTTAAACGCCGGCCCAAAGAGGACGTGGCCAGAGACTCACCCCGGTTTCTAGAGCAATTAAGAGCAGTTCATTTTCCTTACCTTGCTGTCACCCCGCCTAGTGGGAGTTGCCAAAGTTTCTCGGGGAAAGTGATCCCATCAAAGCCAGGCTGGTCTTCAGAATCAACGTAGAAGCGGTATACGATCTGAGGAATCAGGGAACTCCCAGCTAACAAAGTTAGTTTCTCGCAGAGATTTCGCACCCTCATGCGAGCAGCCTGAGACGAACGGAGATCGGAAGCCAGGGGGCATCGCGGTTAACACAACGGCGTAGAACCTCGATTTTTCTAAAGATGAAGAAAGGTGTTAGAGTCTAACATGTCCCACTCATCTTGCATTCCAATTAAATATATAGAGAACCTGAGAAACTGCATTTTATCATTCGTTCTGACAGAATTCTAAGATTCACTAGCATATAGTTGGATTCCTGCTATATTTCATCTAAATTGTTGGCTATTGGAGTGAATTCTTTTCTGTGCAGACGGTAATTTATACATTAGCTTCGAGTGATCAGTGGTCTAGTTATTTCATTTTTATTTCCGTGGATTGTGGTGTAAATTTAACCTTATTAAATAAACCCATTTTCAAAGTTCTAGTGCAAACTAAATGTTACATCTATAAGTTAATTTCCTAATACAATAGCCGCGTAAATTAATTTTGCAGTCGTTAAGGGAATTATAACTTTAATACAGTTTAGTTCTGTATAGATAGATGTGCTTTTAACTATTAACTTCACGGGGAGCTTTTCTTGAATTTTATTAATTGAAGACGCGAGTGCAGAAAATAATCTAACTGTAAATGTATCGCGCGGTAGATTTTAATATGATTTCATTGCATTCCATGTTTTTCTATTTGCATCCAGAATGATCTTTCGAACCTAGCATCCCAGCAATTAAGCAGCAATTACGCAGCAATTAAGCAGCCATTACGCAGCAATAAAATATATACAGAGTCCTGCCGACTCTTTTCGATTACTCCAGTGACTTATGAACATATTTAAAATTTAATCTTTGTGGCGATCCTGTTGGGATTCAGCTATCTGAAGTTTACAGAAATAAAGCAAACCCAAAGACTGTTTTAAGATCCCAATTCATAAAGTCGTTTTAAAGTTAACAAACTGGAAGAAGAACAGTTGCCAGTAGCAATATTTTACTCACTGCTCTATTCGTGAAGAAGAACATAGATTTACCTGAACACTGTCTGTCAAGTATATTCAGTGGATTCCCCCCGACCGCCCCCCCCGCCCCCCCCCCCCCCCCCCCCCCCCCCCGCCCGCCCCCGCCCCCCCCCCGAAGGAGAACTTACCTCAGTGTTTTGTAGTTGGTGACATTTCGGCAAAAGAAATTTATTTCCACAAGCTCTGCCAATCTTAGAAACCACACCATACCTCACACCTAGCCAAGTGCCTGTGCCATTCTTTAGGAACTTTATCTAATAAACAAACAGTACCGTTAAACTTCAACGTCCAGCGATTTCGGGACACTTTGTTAACTTCAACAACCCGCTAATCTGGGGCTGTACACGGAAGAAACTACATTTACCTAAGCCAAGGTTTAGTGCTGTTTTTTTGGTGTAATTCCTATAAAGGGTCAGAATCCACGATTCGGTAAGTCTGTGAGCGTGACTGTGTGTAGGCCTTCACAAGCGTGTTTTTTTTTTTTTTTAATGAAAGGAGATTTGATCTTTTTACCCTTATAATTAGTTCGACCTAGTATTAAGGCGTACTGTATTCATTGTACGGGATTTCTCCTAGCGGGATTGTTTAACTGTGTGCATTCCCCCTCCCGTAACATTTGTTGAATAAAGGGAAACATTTGAGAACCCTAGCTTTTCCTCTACCCCTTATTACTGTAACCCCTTGTCTCAGAGTAATAAATTTACCGTTGGGTTAAATTGCCTATCTCTGATCATCATCCCCCCCCCCCCCCCGTCTTTGGGACCGGGTCTTTTCTGTTAGTAAATACAAGCGGGAAAGGTGTATTGGATACTTCTCCTCAAAACCCCCTCCCCCCTTGTCATTTTGTATTTTGTAACCTTGATTTCTTCATGTAAATTGATAATTATTTGTGACTTGATTTTATGATAATAAAGGTATAAAAACTTTATTAGCATTGGTGTCGGCTGGCCAAACCCAACATTCCCATATTCGTTATCGTAGTCTGTATTCATGTACGTTGTGCGTCAGAATCCCCAAATCGGTGTGTGTGCCTGAGTGACTGGAACTGGCAAACAATTGTTTGTACAGAAGGGTGGTAGGAGTAGTTTTGAGAGACAAATATTGTCGTACATGAGACTGTCCTTACTCTTCCCAGCACTTGTGAATCTACTACCTCACTTTCCTAAATCCTTATTCTCACAGAGCCTTCACTATCATTCTACACTCTAAAGGGACCAACATCCATCAGAACTCTCTCAGATAAAATTACGACAAGACGTTTTTGCTCAGAGGACTTACAAAAAAAAGGCGCTGGCAGCTGCCTTCTTTCACGTGTACCGGTGGTCGTTAATTTTAAGTTCAATTCCCACTGACCCCGTGTCTTTTTTCACTTTCCTAGTCCCAGTGTTCTTTATTAAAATGTAGAGATTTCCTGTGCTTTTCTAAGTCTTATCTGGTTCTCCAATAAAAGGTCCGGTTAACAAAAAGGAGTTAGGAATTTAGTCTTCACTCTGGCGAGATCTGATGTTGTCTTGGCGAGTGTGAAATTCACAGTGAAATAAAACTGCGAAATGGTCAGGCTATATTCTTATTTTCCCCAAGCATTTTTGTTATGAATCTAATCAGAAAGATCCAATCATTTTAAATCATGCAGATAGGGTGTGATATTTCAAAATAGTCCCACGTGAAATAAGGTGCGTGTCTGCAAAGGACACGTATTACCATATATGGACATCTGTTGCCTTGCATACACTCTCACAAACACATTTGTAGACTCATATTGTCTAAAATGTAATAAATCCATGATTACTTTTAAACAAGTGACCGGAAGCGATTATGTCACACGGACAGTAATTTCGTTATCTGTCGTATGAGCACGCAAAACTCCGTGTCTTATCGGTGATTAAGCCGATAGCTCTGGCCGATGTACGTGTTAATCTGCCGCGCCCTCGAGGCTGTGATGTATCATATCAGCCTCTCCTTGCAAATGGTTTAGCAAAGGGACAGGACACGCACAGACGTAGTGACTAATCCTTGAGAGGGGTGTACGGAGGAAAATACAAAATATCTTCTACTTAGCAGAGAAATAACGAGGAAAGAAAGAAATAAAGAAATGTGCGATAATTGACAGCACACAAAAAAATAAGTACCACAAAAGTACCGATACTGCCGGAGAGAACCAAAGATTGCGAAGAGATCGTCCATTTCGTCACAGTACAGGATCTGCTTTGTCGAAAACCTGCTTGTTCATCTCTCAGTTGCTTGTCTATGGACTCTTTTAATCTCTCAAGGATGATTCTTTTTAATACTGTTTCTAGCACTGATAGTAACATTATTCCTCTATAATTTGTGCACTCTTGTAAATTTCCCTTCTTAGGCAACTTGACCAGATAACCTTCCTTCCCTTCTGCTGGTATTTCCTCTCTCTCCAAGACTTTGCCAAGTTGTTTGTATAATATCTCTGTAGAGGAATCAATATCTGTTTTGATGGCCTCTGCTGGAATGCCATCTGGACCAGCTGCTTTTTCATCTTTCAGAAACTTTATGGCTTTCTTTATTTCTTCTCTGCTTGGTCGTTCACAGCTTTTTTGTAGCTCCTTTTCTGCTGGCTGGATGTCTGGGGGATTAGCTGGAACTGGTCTATTAAGAAGTTCCTCAAAATGTTCTGTCCATCTCTTCATTTGTTCTTGTACGTATATTACTAACCAATTTTCAATTCTTATCTTTCATGGGGCCATTTGCTTGCTTATATTTCCCTGTTAGCTTCTTTGTGTTGTTCTACAGGTGCCTCATATTTCCTTTGGCTGCAGCTTCCTCTGCTTCCCTTGCCAACTCTTCAATATACTTCATCTTGTCTCTTTTGATGTTTCTTCTTACTTCTTTGTTTGCTTCTATGTACACTTCATGAGCCTTGGCTTTGGAGCTTCTGGTTTTGCTTCTGTTTAAATCTGCTGTCTTGTTTTTCTTGTCTTATATCTTACTAATGGTTTCTGTTGTTATCCATGCTTTGTGCTGATGTTCTCTTTTTCTCAGTACTTCTTCGCATGTCTCGTTCCATATATTTTTTACTTGTTGCCAGTGGTCTTCCGTATCTGTTTCATCTTCCAGCTGTTGGAGTACTTGGTATTTGTTGGATACTGTGATTAAAAATGTTTCTCTTATTTCCTGATTTCTTAGATATCCCACATCATACTATTGTCTATAGTTATATACTGTTGTTAACTTCTTTAGTGTTAATTTTGTTTTAGCCAACAGAAGATGGTGGTCTGATACAACATCTGCTCCTCTACATACTTTTATATCATGCAATGATGACCTAAACTTCTTACTTATGCATATGTGATCAATCTGATTTTCAATTCTGTAGTCAGGTGATATCCATGTTGCTTTATGTATTTTGTTATGTGGAAATATGCTTCCTGCTATAGCTAGTAGATTTGAAGCACAGAAGTTAGCTAATAGTTCCCTATTCTCGTTCATCATACCTTATCCATGCTTGTCGTAAATTTATTTTGAGAGAAGTCTTAGAAATAGTGGTCCCGTTTAGAGTGAAGAATGATGGTAAAGGCTCTGTGAGAATAAGGGTTTTGGAAGTAAATAGTTGATTCACAGAGTGCTGGGGAGAGTAAGACAGACTCTTTTACGACAATCTTTTTCTCTCAATTTACTCCTTAAACTCTCCTGGCTAAACAATTATTTGCCAGTTTCCAAACACACAAGCGCTCACACCAATTTGATGTTTCAAACACACGGACGTTACGTGAATACAAACTACTGTAAACAAATATCGGTAATTTGGGCTTGGGTCTTCCAACACAGCACTAAAAGTTTTATGATGTTTATTTATCATTTAAATCAAATCACAACATTTATCAGATAACAGAAAATTATCATAGATACAGAAAATACAAATAACAAGATGGGGGGGGGGATGAGGAGGAGTATCCAATCTGTCCTTCCCGCTTGTAATAGACAAAAAGATAAACTCAGTCCAAAGATAGGTAGTTATCAGAAAAATAGATAATGTAACCCAACATTAAATTTAATTACTCTGAAAAAGAGGTGTTACAGTACTAGGTATGGGTGGTAGAAATAGTCCTGTTATTCTCAATTGTTTTCCCTTCTACTAAGCAAGGGGTGGGGAATAAACAGAATTATAAAATCCCACTTAAAGATCAAACAAGAAAATACAGTAAAAGTATTTACCAGGTAGGCAAATTAAAATGGTTGCAAAATAAATCTCCTGTCATTCATGCACGCTCGTGATGGCCAACACTCATTTACTCACACACACTTACCGATCGTAGAATCTGGCACTCCATAGAAAAATACACAACAGCCGTTAAACACTAGACAAAATGAAAAATGTCTTTCCTTCGTTTAGCCCCAGATTAGCGAGGTTGGCTTGTAGCAAATATTCTCGTAATCGCTGGAAGAAGAAGCCTAAGTGTTCTGTTGGTTTTTGATTAGAGGAAAAGTTTCTAAGGGATGGCACGGTCACGGATACAGGTGGAGATAAAGGTGTGATCTCTTTGATTTCACCGCTGGTGGTAAAAACTTCTCACGCTAGATGACAACAACTGACCAGTGAGGTATGGTTTACTTCGAGGGGTTTAAAATCCAGTGAAGAAAAATATGGACAGTCAGTGGTCAGAAGATTTCTGTTCTCTTTTGCAGTAGAGCAGTAACTAAAATATAAATATAGCTCTGGCAAAGTTCTTCTCCAGTTAATCTTAATATAATTGATGACGTGGTAAATTGTTCTTGGATTTACTTTATTTCTGGAAAATTCAGATAGCTGGACCCCAACAGGATCGTCTCAAGATTAAAATTTAAACTGTTCATCAAAATATCTGTAGGTTTTTTAGAACCGAGTCTGGAGGACTCTATACAATGTTTTTGCTTCTTTTTGCTGGGAGGCAAAGGTTTATGATCACCCTATATGAAAGATAAAAAACATGTATCATACCGAAAAATCAAATAACATTATAAAGCGCGATAAATTTACCGTTAAGAATATTATATACACTCGCGTATTTAATTATATATATTAAGAAACACTTCGCGAGTTTAATGGTTAAAACACACATATATATAGAACTTAACTTAATTAATTAGTTATAAATTCCTTCGCGACTTTAAAAGTTAATTTAAGCATTTAAGCATCTATTATCTTTTGGAAATAATGTAATAGATATATCATTAAATTTTGAACTGGAACTTTTGAGATAGGTTTAATTTAATAGATTTAAATTAACACAAAATTCAGTGAAATAAAAATGAATGAACTAGACCACTGATCACTAGAAACAAATATATTATACCGTTTAAGCACAGAATAACTACACTCCAATATAGCCAAAAATCTAGAGGGAATTCTAGCAGGATTTACTATAAGCTAGTGTGTTGAAAATCTCTGGCAAACGAATGATAAAATTGCGTTTTCCAGGGTTTCTATTTATATGAAATGGAATGTAAGATCGGGGGGACATGTTAGAATCTAACACCTTTCTTGAACTCAGGAAGAAATTGAGAATCTAGCCGCCCGCTCCTCGTCCGATTATTCAATTCTCTGGCCGCTTCGTCTTTCCCGTTCGTGTCCGTCTTGCGAGTGGTTCTGTGGTTAACACAGAGATGTGAAATGCCGGCGAGACTCTGCTACGTCAGTTTTCGGGGACCAACGCTGCTTCTGATCGTTAACCGCTTCCATCGTTTGATTTAGGCAACGCCTTTAAGGCAGGTACGAGAGAAAGGTGTAGCGAAATGCTTGCTTATGATCACTCTAGAGGTTTCAGTAGGCGTGGCTTTACCTCCCCTTTAGACAAAGCACTGTCCGAAATGCACAGATGATAACTGTCTCCATATTAATAGCAAACGTGGTGGCGAGTCCACTCTGCTCTGACGCATATTAATGAGCCCAGGTGGAATTCCACGTTTCTGTTGTGCATTGCTAATGAGCCCAGGTGGAAGAATTCCCGTTGACGATAAAATTACAACAATATTCGGGGGTACTGATGCTACGAGGATTCTACCATATCATCTAACATTTCAGGGTCAGCTGCGTTTTATCGTCACAATGCTTTCCCATGATTTCTTCAAAGCCAGTGTTGTCTGTTCCTATTTTCGCGTTTAGGCCCCCCCCCCCCCCATCAAAATTGTGATGTCCTTTCTTTTCTTTTTGCCCAAGACAATCTGGTGTAAAAGTCTTCTTTCTCGGATTCTTCTTTATCATTTGTTGGTGCTTAACATTGGATGAATTTTATATTTACTTTCTTTTTGGCTGATTTAAACCTTGCTGTTATAATTCGAGGTCCCATTGCTTCCAAATCTATAAGTGCCTTCTGTGCTTCCCTAGACAGCATTAGAGCCACCCCTTCACTGTGGTGGGCTCTTTCCTCCTCATGCCCGTCCTGAAGACAGCACCATTTCTCCTGTGATCAATTTCCTCCTCTCTATGCCCTTTCACCGTGTCTCGCAGAGACCCATGAAATCAATTCTGTAATGTGGCATTTCTGCTGCTACCTGTGCAGTTTTCCCATCTTCACATAGAGTGTGAACATCCTGGAGATTTTCCTGGACAAAACAAAATTAGTCGGCAACCCAGCCTCCTTTCGGCTTTCTCTAGGTTGCTTCATGCGCCTCCTTTCCAGAGGACCTTCTTCAGTCTTGGGTGGCTGAGTTGATTTATATTCTGTATTTGACTTGTCTATATTTGTTGAAGTTTTTTTTTAATAAAAAAAAGTTTTTTACGGGATGGGGTAACCAGCCTCATGCCCAACCCTCCTTAGTCGCTTTTTACGATTTGCATGATAGGGTACAGTGTTACTATTCTTTGCTCCCCTTTCGGGCCCCGGGAACACACATTGAGGAAACCTGTTGATAGCATTACAACGCAGTCTTTGTTCTGGAATCCACAGGAAAGAGCGGCAGAGGTAGACTAAAAAACACATGGAGAAGAGAACTGGAAACAGAGGTGAAAATGATGAGGAAAACATGGAAAGAACTTGAGCGAATGGCACGGGACAGGAAGACTTGGCATGTGTTTGTTGAAGGCCTATGCTCCTTGGAGAGCTAAAGGGTGTTGATTGATTACTTCTTTGCTATTGTTTGTTTCTTTCTAATTCTGTTTAATTAGGGAAAGTGTAAAATTCGAGTTTTGTCAAGCGTAGCGATACAACACAATGATAAGACAGTTACAAGCCTTCAGACAGAAGAAAAAATCCGCGCTAGGCAACGGAAGCACAGACATGAAATAGGTCATCTTGTGTTGCCAATGGAGTCAGTTAGGTTTACATGTGGGGCCCTTATTACATTTGTCTTTACCGCTGCTTCTTGTTTTGTTTACCGAGTACAGCTTACTTACACTGACGTGTCATTTGTTCTAGAAGTATCTCTATACAACTACTCAACATCTTTCAACTTCTGTCATACTCCAAGTTGGAAGATGACCACCTAATTTTGCTTTGTATCATTGACTGCTTTTTCTTATCTTTGTTTTTTAATGTTAAGTGAGGCACATATGTTTCAACCACAGACACAAGTGCGTGAGTTATATCAGGTTGCAATTGCCAGTCACAAATAAGAGAGAACTCTTCTTGATCTCCTCTGCAAATCTGACAGGTGCAAAATGATCACATGGACTACTAGTGGACATCAGCTAGCAGCAGGTTACATGATTACACCCTGGACATCAGCTAGCAGCAGGTTACATGATTACACCCTGGACATCAGCTAGCAGCAGGTTACATGATTACACCCTGGACATCAGCTAGCAGCAGTGATAAAGTTGTTATTTTATTCCCGTTAATGATGTCCACCAAAAGATAATTATAGGTGGATGGAAGCAGACATCATCATCATCATCAGTTGATAAACTCTTAATACAAGACCCTTGCCCTGAGCAAGAGTTAATAAAGTCCTCTGGTGTTCTGATTACTGAAGCTCGCTCGAACATCACCAGAGTTAAATACTGTGTTGTTGTGTTGCTCGTGGTTCGAGTATGGAATGTCAACTTGACCTACGCAGTGGTGTGTAGACATGGATTGAGTGTATAATGTGCGAATGATAATAAGGGTTCGTGTTGTTGACAAATGTTCTTTTCTCACACTCATGTATGGCTGGAAGTCATCGACACCAACGACTGTGTACCTTTCTACAGTTTAATTGGACGTATACACTCGACAGCACAGATAGTGACAAATCACAGGTTGGCATAATACATCATGGTACAGTGGATAAATGGTCTTGCAATGTTACATGGGCACTCATGTAGAATAATTGTATAATGGACTGTCAGTAGCCAAGCACTCAGTATCGCCCATACATATATATCAACTGACTTCACTGACTGAGCACGTCAGCTTATAAATAATATCCAAGATGGCTTCTACCTAATCTCGACTAGCGAAGATTCTTTAACATAAGGTTCAGCACAGTTTTTTCATATAATAATATTGAACCGCTAGCAATGGGTTCTCATGTGTAGCAGTGATCTCTGGACTAATCAAGCGATAATACGGGCATCCCTTTTCTCTTCTTGAAAGTCACTACATGTTTTGGTTCCAAGATGGCTTCACTCGTGAGCTGTCACTCACGTTTGGATACAGATAATGAATCTGTCCTAAAGTTAGTCATTCATTAAATCTTTCATTGCTCTGTAGATTTGATCATGAACACTTGATTGCAATCTACAGGATATAGTGCTGCTAGGAATCGAAGTCGTTTTCATCGAGTCAAATATATTCTCTTAGACATTCAAATCGTACCTATCGAAAATGGTGGCTTCGTACGAGAGTTCATAAGAGTGTCTATTATTACCTTGGTATCAGAAATATGATTTTGCCATTCCTTGGCAATACGAATAAACACTGGGGTAAAGCATACACGATAGGTCTAGACGACTATCACTTTCCCCACAAATATTATAACGTTCCACGTTGATAGTAAAAACCTACTGCATCACTACACGCTTTCTTCAATAAAACGTGTACTGCCTTTCTAAGAAAAACCTTGAGATACGCAAGCTGACCTATATTTAATATTCCATTCATGTCATTTTATACACTAAGTTACCATAAACGAAAGACAGATGGACTTAAAATAGAAAGAAAGGGAGGGCTGAAAGCCGGGACGCATACAACACTAAACACGCGTCTCGCTATACAATTACTACCATCACGCGTGTAAGGCCACAAGCACTAACTTTTTTTCAAATCGACAGTGATAAAAAACACTACCCATACGAGAGTTAGGTTTTAAAAACTTACAAAACGCTTATTAGGAAACATGACATTCTACTGTTTTATGTCTAAAATCCTGACATTAGTATGACAGTACAGCAGACACCATAAAGTTTGGAAGTGAGGAGGTGGCAACAGCACGACTATCCTAGAAGAAAATTCATATTTTGAACGCAGCCACTTGGCTCCTTTAAATTTGTATATTTGGGTTCCTTAGGATTTGCTGACAAAGAATATGTTAAACGTTACGCAAATAGTCTAGGAATTAACAAATTATAGCCAAAAGAAATAGTGAGGGTGTCAGACAACCCCAAAATCAGAATCGCTCAGTGGCAGATTTTAAAACCACCATTGTACGGGAAATAGGTCCCCATGTTAAATCCTATTTGATTGGATAGAAGTAAATGTAAGGCTAAACACGATTAGTCGGGCTATAAATACTATCTTTTGTTGTTAGGGGAGACGGAAGGAAGGGTACTTTTTTTGAAAAGCTGTGTAAACATGGCACGATTGGTTAGACCTGCCAATATAGTCAATCAGAGGCGTCAGGTCAGCACCACATTTTCAAATAAACTTACTAAAGAACCAGTGCGTTGAGCGCCAGTGCATATTTTTCTAAATAAAAGCCTGGGACATCGGCAGATCGAAATTGTGCTATATTCATTGCCAGTCAACGTAACTGTGTATTATTCCATGAATTGTGGTAAGCTTGATATATTCAATATCTTTTTAATGAAAATTGAATGTAAATTGATAATTTATGTCTGTATATGTGTGTGGTTCAGTAGCGAACATGAGGCAAGACCTATATAGTGCTCCAACCTGAACAGAAGGTGTCGGAGGAAAGTAAAACTACATGGAATTGCCAAACAGTACACTGACAACTATCTTATTGACTAGAAAGAAATAATGCTGGAATTGCAGAGGCGTAGTAACCATTAGGGAGGAGTATACTGGTGTCAATTGTTTCAGATGAAGATAGCAATTGGCCTACCGCTCTGAACTCAGTGTTTGTTATGTATTGTGTTCAGTCTGGACATAGATTATAGATTAGTTCTGAAATAGGAGGTACAACCTTCTTGTTTCAGGGACTGTGGTCCTAAAGTTATTGAGCAGCACCTGGTCGGAGCTTTGCTGAATCTGGAGGCTGACAGCATACTCCTGGGTCCAGATAGCGACTAGTGAGGTGTCTCCAGAACACAGGGGAGCAATCGAGCAGAGGAGTCTTTTCCTGCCGCCATCACGAAAGTTAAGCCTCTGTGGCCAGTGGAGCTCAACATTATGTGTCCCCTCAAAAATTGACATTTTAATAAAAAAGAGGGACAATACCTTGTTTAAATTGACAGGAACTGTGAACTTTTTCCCCATACTATTTCCCAGATAAACAAACACTTGAAGTCATGATGACAAATAACAACATAGCTTGAAAAACAAAACCAGTATTACCTCATAGTACTACTACACACTGACACACATAGGATAATATTAATAAAATATGTCACTACAATGTTCATATTTATAAATTCTGTACATATAAATTGTGATTACATTTGAATGTGATTCCTGGTTCACTTTGTAGCTGAATCAGGATATATAATAGTGAAAGTAATTAATACATAAATATTTGAAACTTTACCAGTGACTCATTTAAGATAGTCTTATAGAGTGTTAAATGTGTGTGAGTGTCACAGTGTTGTCAAGTGTGGTGGAATAAATTAAATTGTTTATCTGTCTGTTGTTGTTGTGACTTACACTTCATCATTTACATAACCCTAGACATTTAACGTAGTCATCACAATATTCCAGAATAATTCTGACTGAGTTATAAATGTGGTAGCAAGTAAGGTTATCTGTAAAACACTACACCTATTAGATACAGATACCTTCACAGCTGATCTCAGTCAGTACACTAAGTCCCCTATAAATATTTATAACATCCCACTTTACCACAATGATTACACCCTGGAGAGGCCTAGTCCTGAAAGGAACTGCTAGCGCCAAATGCTTACTTACTTACTTAGTCGTTCCCCTTCTACCGTGAGGTGTAGAGGTTTGGAAGAGAGAGCGCCAGACCATTCTATCAGCTGTCTTCTTCCTGGCCTGGTTCCATTCTAGTCCTCGGTCCTTCAAAGATTGTCTAATGTTGTCCTCCCAGCGGACTCTGGGTCGTCCTGGAGGTCTGGATCCCTGGCTCTTTGTTTCCCATGCTTGTCGTGGTAGCCGATCTTCTCCCATTCTGCAGACATGGCCAAACCATCTTAGTTGGGACTACGCCAAATGCTAAATAAATTTAATTCGAGATTTGACACCTAGATGAAAATATCCATATATGTTGTTTTTTTTTAACCTGTTAGACCTTCTTAGATGTTTGGGGACAGTGTACTTAGTGATATGTATTGTATGTTCTTTGTCAAATATTAAGTGGTTGGTTAGCAGTATGTACTGTCATCATCATCATGTGTTAATAGACGTATCCATCTTGTAACTGCAGTGTCTATATCGTATTTATCCTACGTTGTTTCAGTCACGTGACTTCTACTCAAGTCTCAGCTACGTAAGAGTACTCGCGACGACCATGTGATTTAAGTAAGGAGTATAGGACTAGAGATTATTGCTACTTACAACAGATGGAATCTGACCAGCAGAATACAACGAAGAAGGAATATTTCTTTTTTACTCTGCTCAAATTGTCATATTAAAATACATTCATTGATCACAGAATATATACTGCTCAAAAAAAGTTAAAGGCCACTTTCAATTTTTAGGTCATTTCAACTAAGCTGTTTTTGCATGCTTAAACAATGTTTGTTAATCTGACAATAAATCAAATCTGCGTTACGTGTGTGTACCTCCAAGGTCAATCAAATGTACGTGGTGGAAAGGGAAATAATGCATGTTTGAAAATGCTTCCTATGGCAAAGCCTGTTGAAAACATTGCTGAAATTTGCTTTTCACGTGCAAGTCGTGACCATAGTGAACACATGTCACCCACTTTTCGGAAGGAACGGGCAATGGGTATGTTGTGATTGTTCTTTGTCTGAGAGCCAATAGAACAACAAATGTGTTTTGCCGTCTTGTGGTAGACCTTGGACGTCCTGACCTGCGTTGTTCTGCGACACTGCCGGTTGGATTATAACGATCACGCAGAGTTTTTATGACAGAGCGGGCAACTCCTAATCTCCTAGCAACTTCTCGCAGCCCTACATCATCCTGCAGCCATGCCATCGCTCTCCATCTGTCAACATTGGTCAAGCGTCTTCGCTGAGCCATGGCTAAAATGGTAAATGTTACAAACATACCCATTGCCCGTTCCTTCCGAAAAGTGTGTGTGTGTGTGTGTGTGTGTGTGTGCGTGCGTGCGTGCGTGCGTGCGTGCGTGCGTGTGTGCGTGCGTGTGTGTGTGTGTTTTAACTATTAAACTCGCGGGGAATTCTTCTTGAATTTATATGATTAAAGACGCGAGTGTATAAATAGTTAACTGTAAATTTATCGCGCTTTAGAATGTTATTTGATTTTTCGGTATGATTACATGTTTTATCTTTCATATAGGGTGTATCAGGAGCCGCGGTAGCATAGTGGTTAGTGCACTGGCTTCCTAGCGCAGTGGTCTATGGTTCGATCCCCAGATGAGGCGGAAAATTTTTAGGCCACAAACGGCTCCTGGGTTGACCCAGCCCCAAATGGGTACCAGAGCTACTCTGGGAAGGTTAAGGCGGCCGGCGTGATGCCGACCACATCACCCCTCGAGTGCCGACGGTCAAGATAATATGGGCCTAACACCATATTCTCAATATGCCTCAATGGGCGTGTAACGGGTTCCTTTACCTTACCTTTTATAGGGTGTATCACAACCTTTGCGATCCCCGCAAGAAAAACCTGGTATAGAGTCTCCCAGACTCAGTTCTTAAACCCCTCCAGAACTTGTTGAGACTGTTTAAATTGTAATCTTTGAGGCGATCCTATGTTGGGGATTCCGCTATCTAAATTATAAGAAAGAAAGCACACCCAAAGACAAATTTAACACATCATCAAGCAAATTAAGTTGTAACTGGAAGAAGAACAATTGCCAGAGCTTTTTATTAGTTTACTGCTACTGAGAGAGAGTACCTATTTACCTGAACTGTGACTGTGTCTAGTTTTTCCTCACTGGATTTAAACCATGCCGCACTGGTCAGTTGTTGTCATCTCGTTTAAGAAGTTTCACCACCAGCGGCGAAATCTAAGCAAACCACACCCCATTCTCACCTGTATCTAACTGTGACAGTGCCATCCCATAGACTCTTCTTATAGAATAAAACACAAGAACACTTAGGCTTCACGTCCGGCGATAAGTGAGAATATTTGCTACCAGCCAACCTCGCTACATCTGGGGCTGGACATCGAAGTAACAGACACTTTCACATGTTAAGTGTTAATTGATGGTTTTTGTATAATTCTATGGAGTGCATGATTCCAAGATCGGTAAGTCTGTGTGAGAGTGTGTGTGTTGGCCAGCACGAGCGCGCATGACTGAATGAGTTTTATGTGCAACTATTTTAATTGCTGTACCTGGTAGACACTTTGTTATTTTATTCCTCGTATTGTTCACTTTATAAGTGGGATTTCTTAACTCCGTTATTTCCCCTTCCTAAACTGATTAGTAGAAGGAAAACCAGTTAAGGATAATAGGACTAGTTTCCTAATCCCTCTTTTCAGGATAGATTAATCTACTGTTGGGGTAACTTATCTATTTCTGTTAACTACCTGTCATTTGGACTGGGTTCCTTTTCATTTGACTGTACAAGAGGGAAGGGCATATGGGATATCAATCTTCATTTCCCCCCCCCCCCTCTTGTCATTTGTATTTTATTTCTGTAAACTATGATTTTTGCCTGTCAAATGATTAATGTTGTGATTTGATTATTAGTGATAAATAAACAGTATAAAACTTCTAGTATTGTGTTGGAAAGCCCAAGCCCACAATTACCCCATATCTGTTATATTCGTAGTTTGTATTCACGTGCGTCTGTGTGTTTGAAGCACCAAATCGGTGTGAGCCCAGGTGTGTGTCTGGAAACTGGCAAATAATTGTTTGACTAGGAGAGTTTGAGGAGAAGATTGAGAGGAACGATTGTCGTAAAAGAGTCTGTCCTTACTTTCCCCAGCACTCTGTGAATCAACTATTTACTTTGTAATCCTTATCTATCACAGAGCCTTCACCATCACTCTACACTCTAAACGGGACCACTTGTTCATAGAATTCTCTCAAATAAATTTACGACAATGACTGGTTCACTCTCGTCACTGGTCAAGTCTGTAAGTTGTGACACGTTGCAAGAAGTATCAGGGAGTAATCATGAAGCTGGTCCAGCGTCTCTAAGACTCGTCTGATGATGGTGTCTCGCGTCGACTTCAGGCCACTTATACTCTCACGTTCCAGAGACTATACCCTCAGTGGGTACCACCGACTAGTGTCACATAAGAAGAGATCAAATACCCTCTTGAGTACTGAGTTTTCTTCATACACACTCATGTGCCCCCCTCTTTTCATTCCATCATCCCATCTACCTCAAAACGTTACCCTCTCTGAGAATTAATCTTAATCCCAGTGAGCGGAAAACTTGCATTACATTAAGATTGAATGGGTTTACATTTACTGCTACATTGGTTGAAAAGGAAAACAATATAATAAGTATGTGCATCATTTTTCTCATCATTCACTCCCTGCTCCATGTGGAACTTGGGACTACCTCTGCTTTTGGTTCTCTATAAGAAACTTGCATAAAGCAGTCATCAGCCCTTGCAGTGGTAGTTCATGAAATCATCATTCTATATGCTGAGGTTGCCAGCCTCGTATGACTTGGACATCCACTAACAATTTTTCATATTAATATTCACATGTCAATATATACATATAATTTCACGTGTTGATAATGCAAATTATAGAATTATAAATGTACAACTTACCCCACAATCTCTTTTGGGAATAAAGACTGGCTTCTGGCTCAGAGAAATAGTTAAGACAACTTGTTTAAGATGCCTCTTTCACATGCTCTGGGGTGCTGCTTTACAATAAGTTCCCACTCTGACCTCGTGATCAAGGAACGATAACCCTGCAACACAAATCTGAAATAGCTGACCCAGTAAATGCTCTCCCTTGTAAGCAATAATCAGTTTATTTATTGTCAAAGACACCTGAAACTAGATCCAATAAACACAATTGTTGTTGTAATATTTCTGTGACGTCATCATCGGGTGTCTTCCGTCGATCAAACCAAAAAAGTATTAAATACACTGTTTACATTTTGTTCCTTTCCGTGTTTTCACCTTATGGGTCACGGACCATCACTGTAGAAGTGCCTCATACAGGAAGTCCGCACCAAAAACATTTACGTGCTCGTGTAGCAGTAGTTTCTGTCACACATTGTTTGACGTGGTTTAGCAACAACCCGGTGTACAACCTCACCTTTAGCTCATCTTACGAGATGTCTATCAGAATTGGTGGTTCTATTATTTCGATGTCTGAGTAGAGAACCTTGGGGAAGCTCGCAGGAATTTAATATGATACTGGCAGGAGTATGCCATTCTTTAACTTTTGTTTAATTATTTGACCCTGTCCTGCTATCTATCTTCAGTTCATGACACTTCAGGTGAGGTTCCTGAAGAAAGACAGACAGAAAGAGAGTAAGAAACCACTGCAATCTGGTGTATCGTAAGAGGTGAAGATGAAGAGAGATTACATAGGGATGGCAACGTCATGATATAAAACAGTGGCTACAGAATCCACAACTGCAAGAGTACACCAAGTGTGTGTCGTAAACTAACAAGAGTACACCAAGTGTTTGTGTAACTGTCTTTTTTTTCTTGTTGAGGTGATCACTGGCCCAAGACAGTATACATGTTGTTAGATGTGTAGTGCGAGCGTATGATGAATTGAGTGTGGGTGCGAATGAAGACGCGAATGTGTTTAGGCTCGTATAGATGTAGATCCTGCAACCCATACTCTCACATGCAGTAATCAAGGATGCTTTGACACTGCAGGCATGTTTCAAGACATTTATTGACGGGAACACACATAGTATCAACAGGAACAGTCAGTGTAACAAGGTCATGCTGACCTGACATCGATAGGTATACATTTGGCATTCAAAAAGGTAAACATCAGAATAGACGTGCATGGTCAATAGCAAAGTTCTTCAATAATGACAGTTCGTAGCGTCGCCCTTGGCGTCTCTGACTAAACGCGTCAGATGCCTTAGTCACTTTGACACACAGGTGCAACTTGGCACTCCCCGCCAATTGCACATTATCAGGCTGTAGTATAATAGCCGAAAGCACAGGCCTCGTCCTGACGTCGGCCGTGTACTTCTGTTAAATAGGTTATCATCAACCCTGCAGTAATACTTATTGTAGATAGAAGTTCCGCCAATCTGCGGCTCCCACAATATATCTTCGTCACTGGATTTCTGGACAATATAAGACTAACAGTCTTGGATGGCTACCTCGAGCACAAATATATAAGTTCTGAAATGGCGGATCAGTGAGCTGCTGTTCACCCTAGGTAATCCTTTACATGTTCTGCCACCGAAAAGCGTAATAATGCATAAAGGTCGGTATTACCTGGCAAATGAATCCTCAGAACATCACAAGGAATTCTGTCGTCATCCCGACGCACAGAGATTCACTGGGGAAAACTGCCATAGCAGTTACTTCGAAGATTCTCCCCGAAAAACAATGGACTCTTGGTCCCTTCAGAAAAACAGGACCTCCCGGCTTCCCGGAAGTATATCTCACTCCCGCTTAAAAAACCTTCCCATAGGCCTACGCCGAACTGTCAACCTCTGACCCTACAGGTCAAACACAATGAATGAATAAACAAGGGAAGACAACCCCTAATCAACCTGACATCGCAGGTAAAGACACAATTATACTTATGATACAAACATAAGCAAATAACTTGACAGATGACTCCGTCGAAAATGACAGCAACATTACTACCACCCCCCTGTAAAAAAAAAATGCAATTTTTTTTTTTTAATATGTTCATGAGCAAGATAGCACCAGTATCACTTCTGTGCTCATGCAAACAATGAACCTAATATCAGGTACAATAGAAGAGGGTACAAATCATCTCTCAACATAGGAGAAAATATTTCCTTTAAGCCAAACAAACTAAGGGATACCATTCAAGAAACCTAAGTTGCTGGCAATACCAATCATATATCAAACATTACTAAATAATATAATCATAGCAATATACAAATGTCAATGCTATTTTAGCAACATATCACTGATGGATGGACAAAATGAAATTTGTTAAATTATCTAAACATCATCCAAATACATTTGTATTACAACATATTATGATATTAAGGACAGACCTAAGTCTGAAAGTATATCAGGAAAAACTAGGACACAAGATTTAACTGGAATCATGTGGGCATCTAGACAATATGTCCGCCATCACATTATCCGAACCACGGATAGCTCGCACCGTGAAATGGAAAGGCTGAAGAGCAATAGCATAACGAGTAGATCTCGAGCTCTTCAAATCCTTACTTTGCATAGCCGTAAGAGCTTTTTGGTCGGTTTCCATAAAGAAATGCGCGCCCAGAAGGAACCTTTGTAGCTTAAGAATGGACCAAACCATAGCCAACAATTCACGGTCCAAAACCGAGTAATTCCTTTCTGCCGCATTCAGCTTCCTAGAAATATACATTACAGGATGCACAGTTCCTGAATATTCCTGCATTAGTGCCGCTCCAATCCCAGTGGAAGAGGCATCACTACGAAGGACAAAAGTCTTATCAATCGTCGGTAGTCTTAAGATAGGATGAGATGAGAACAAATTCTTAACCTGATCCAATGAAGATTGGCATTCTTGGGACCAACGCACCATATTAGGAGAACCTTTTTTCAATAACGTTGAAAGTGGTGCCATAATGGAGGACAGATTCTCAATGAATCTTCCATAGAATTGTATCAATCCCAAGAGACTACGCACTTGCTTTTTTGTCTTCGGAACCGAGATATTTAATATCTTTGAAATGTTTTGGTCCTCTGTCTTCAACAGACCATGACCAACTCGATGACCTAGGAAGGAAATTTCACTAAACCCAACAAAAGCTTTAGAGGGTTTAGCAGTCAATCTATGCTCACGTAGAGTAGATAGCAATTCCTTTAGACCCACATAGTGTTCTTCCCAAGTATCGCTGAAAAGACAGATGTCGTCTAAATATGCAATGACATCTGCACGATCTGATAGAATTCGTCGCATCATGCGCACGAAAGTCGCTGGGGCGTTCATAAGCCCGAAAGGCATAAAACTCCATTGAAACAGACCCCTAGGTGTCGAAAAAGCAGTGAGAGGTTTGGCGTGTTCCGTCAGTGGGACTTGCCAATAACCTTTCGACAAGTCTAGTTTAGTAAAGAATTTAGCCTTAGAAAGTCTAATAAGTAGATCATCTAATAACGGCATAGGTTCAGCATCGAACTTCGTAACTTGATTTAATTTGCGATAATCAACGCAAAGACGTATGTTATTGTCTTTCTTTCGAACAATAACTATCGACGAAGAATAAGCTGAAGTGGATGGTTAAATTATTTGTAGTTGAATCATTTCATCCAATTCTTTCTCGACTTGTGCTTGAAAATGAATAGGTATTGGGTATGGTCTTACTCTGATCGGATTACGATCAGTAAGTATGATGTCATGTTCTATGACATCTGTGTGTCCAGGAATGTCGGTAAGGACATCCTGATATGATTGTAACGTAGAGGATACTTGACGCTGTTCCTCAAAAGACAAGTTGGAAGAGACTGTAACGTCTCTCCACGATTCCGTTGAAGTAAGTGGAATCGCAGGAAGAGGTAAGTTCACGTCAGAAAAAATAGTTTCCTCATCCTGTATAACGGACAGGGATGAGATGTGACCATGTTGAACTGGAGAGTCGTCCGTCGCCTGGAAAATAGGCTGTAAATAGTCTGGACGTTCAATAAACTCTGTTAGCATATTTATATGGAAGGTTTTATGCCTTCCATCCACATCGACAATATAGTCGACATCAGAAATTTTCGAGACTATAGTGTATGGACCCTTCCAAGAAATGAGAAGTCTATTCTCTCTTGAGGGCAGTAAGACATATGCTTTGTCTCCAGGACAAAGTTGACGTAGGCGTCTTTTCTTATTAGCAAATCGCCTAGCTTTTTCTTTCGCAAATTCGGAAGATGAAGTTGCTAACCTGCACGATTCGATAATCTTTTCTCTAAGAGCTATAACATATTCATATGACGATTGTGTATCATCGTCAATATTATCGGAAGTTATCAAATCGTGTAACAAGGACATTGGCCCGCGCGGTTGCGCGCCAAAGACAAGTTCGAAAGGAGAAAACCCTGTATGCTCGTTGGGAACCTCTCTATAGGCAAAGAGGACTGCAGGTAAAACCCTGTCCCAATCTTCAGGATGATCCTCCGTTATCTTGCCAAGTAAGTTCTTTAGTGTCCTGTTAAGACGTTCTACCAATCCATTGGACATTGGATGATAAATACTACTGAGAGACCTTTTAATGTCTAGCGTAGCCATTACCTGAGACATAACGTCCGAAATTAACTGAGTGCCGTGATCCGACAGTATTTCTCCGGGGAATCCCAGACGAGAAAATACGAGCCAAAGAGCATCAGCGATATCGACAGTTGATATGCTCTTCAGAGGAATAGCCTCTGGCCAACGCGTGCACATGTCCACGCAAGTGAGGATAAATTGGTGTCCTCTGGCTGACTTAATTTTGAACGGACCAATGATGTCTATAGCCATTTTCTGAAACGGCCGAATCGGAATATCTGCAGCCTGAATAGGAGCAGCATGTCTCGGACCCCTAGACTTGACCTCTTGACAAATTTTGCAAGATCGGCAATAAATTCGGATGTCTTTATTCACGAATGGCCAAAAGAATGACGCAAGGACTCTAGTTTTAGTTCTGGAAAAACCCATGTGTCCAGCACACTGAGAATCGTGTGCATGCCGAAGAATTAAGGCTCTCATACACTTAGGCACAAGAATTTGCGAATGCATAGACTTGTCCGAGTGTTGTACCATTCGTACCAATATACCATTCTTCATAGTAATATACGATTTGTGATTCGTATTTTGATTGGGATCCCCTTTCTTTGCAAGAAGGAAGTATTTCTTCAAAGAAGGATCCTCTTCTTGACGTTTAACAAACGAGTCATGGGAAATCACCAAGTGCTCGTCTTGGCTATCAACTTCATTACTATTATTAGATGAAGTTGGGGGATTAAGAGCTTGAGCTCTTGTCATCACTGCATTGACCGTTTGAATGTTTTTTTCTTCCCAACTAGAAATTTGTTGCGGGGTGCATTCCTTAACCCCATGAATACGACCGATTATAAGATCCGCAATAGGATTAGGAAGAAGACATGCATGGACATCTCCTGTGAAGAAAGGAGTGTCAATCCTAATAATAGCAGTAGGATAGCTTTCCATAGTACCACCAAATGTAACACATTTGATTGTTTTTCCAGTGGCACAGCAAGGATCTATCAGAGACTCCTTAACCCCGACGGTAGTACATCCCGAATCGAAAAGTACTGAGACTAGCCTATCATTTATTAGACCTTTATCTAAGATGAGAGATCCTCTCCCATCATGCGCAACTGTAGCAGGTAGAGCAGGAAGAGGGTGACCACAACTTAGCGTAGATACAGTTGATGAGTCAAACAATGTTAAGCATTGGGGGCATTCATTTGCTCTCCCAAAATCGAAAGCACAACCAGTGATAGCCCTAGAGTTACCACTATCATTTGCTGTATTACAGGCTCCATCAAACTCTTGTTGCGCAGAGTTCGCCTGTTGGTAAGGTCTTTTCTTGTTAAACCTAGGTCTACCTCGATTATCATTTCCCCTGTAATTATTTCGACTATCATTTCCCCTGTAATTGTTATCATATTGCCTATTGTAATCATCATTCCGGTTTGAATCCCGGTTTCTAAATTCACCATCGTCATAATCTTGACGTCGAGAATGATTACCTCGAAAATTTGAATAGTTATTATTTGGATAGCCTTTGCGAAAGTGTCTCAAATTATTACCACTAAAATTACGAGAACTACCATCTTGTCTCCACTGCATAGACGAAGAACCATCATGTGTTGGATTACTCCGCTTCTGAGTGTAATTTTGATTACTTCCCCTATTCCAATTTTGTTGAGCACCCTGAAATTTTTTTCTGAAATTAGGGCCATATGGTGTTGCCGAAGCAGCTGGCAACCCTTCTGTCACTTTAGAATTGCTAACTGTAGCATGGGGATGTGCTGTGGCATACTGACAACAGTATTCCTCCATTTCTTTTAAGTTTTTAGGCTTACGCTCATGAAGGAATGCAAGAAAAGAATCATTAACAGATGACAAAACCTTATCTCGCAATAATAAGTCCATTAGACCTTCATATGTTTTCTCAATCTGAGACAACTCAACCCATCGTGTAAATGTACGACGTATCTTTGTAACAAAATCAGAGAAATCTACTCCATTTTCTGGCAACATTGTCCTAAAACGAAGACGATAGTCTTCTTGTTTTAGTTGATATTTTTTTAGTAATGCTGCCCTGACAACATCATAATTAGTCCTCTCATGTTCGTCTATTGTCATAAGAGTAGTCACTGTGTCACCTGTAAAAAATGGCATCAGTTGTTCAACATATTTTTCCTTTTTTATGTTATGCGTATCGCACAAAAATTGGAATCTATCTAGATAATCTGCTACGTCATCCTTTAAAGGATTGAAATGAGGCAATTTAATCCTACTAACAAACTCCTTTGTCGTACTCGAAGTTGTTTGCTGAGCACCCGTACTCGCCAATTTCAATTTCTCTAACTCCAAAGTTGCGAGTCTTTCCTCGTGTTCCATTTTCCTAATTTCAGCCTCGGCTTGAGCTTTCCTCTCCTCTGTAGCAGCTTGAGCTTTCCTCTCCTCTGCAGCAGCTTGAGCTTTCCTCTCCTCTGCAGCAGCTTGAGCTTTCCTCTCCTCTGCAGCAGCTTGAGCTTTCCTCTCCTCTGCAGCAGCTTGAGCTTTCCTCTCCTCTGCAGCAGCCTCTTTGTCTAATCTCTTTTGTTCAGCTTCAAATCTCCTTTCCTCCACCTGCATCTGCAATTTCTTTTGTTCAGCAGCAATATCAGCTTCTCTGTCTAGCCTTTTTTGTTCAGCAGCTGCTTCTCTTTCTAATCTCTTCTCTTCAGCCATAGTTTTTTTCTCTTCAGCCTGAGCTTTTTTCTCTTCTGCAGCTAATGCTTTGTCATACTGAGCAACAGCAAATTGTTCTAACTGTTGACCAGTCTTATCAAGGGCTCTCCCTTGTGTAATAAAGTAGTCCAATGTAGACATCTTGTCTACTGAGATCAGTAACTTGCAGAAGCAAATATATTAAATTATCCCACTTTAATGGGAGACAAGTCTGAAATGATAGACTTGTATACTCACTTCACTTTCTTTCACACTCTTAGTCTTGTTTATAATGTACCCAAAAAATCACCTGAGTACCTGTGGAAAAAAAAAATTCCCTTATATCCCACTCACTATGGGCACAAGTCTTTTTTATAAAGAACTTGAATATGTATTTCACCTTGTCTCAATCTTTGTAGATAACAAGTCTTTTATCAAAGAACTTGTATAAATATCTTATATAATAATATTTTATTAAGAAACTCTATATGAAGAGTCTATCTTATCAATAATATCAAAACATGACCAAGTATGTGTATGTAGACTGTGTATGACAGTAATGTAGTACAAAAAAAAAAAAAATACAAAGACAAAAATACAAAACAATACAAATGGCAACACTGTTTTAACCAAAAATGTGTAGAGAAATACACAAGAAAGGAGAGACCTACAGAATACAAACAAAACAAATCGACAATCAAAACTGAAAAACAGACAAAATATTACAAAAACAACGTTAAGTACAATTACATCACAGCTAACATCAATAGCGACCAATTGTCACTAGCAAATTTCCAAATTAAGAAAATTTGCACCTACAGAACGCTTACAGTAAGCCTCGATCAAGTGGCATATTTACCGTAAGACCCACCAACCGAAAAACCCGCAGAAAAATACACAAAAACAGTAGAGGTGACATAAACATATAGCAATCAATTTCAATGTGTTGCAGAACAAGTTCAGTCACAGCTGAAACTAAAATAAATTCCTTGCTCCTTGCGAACACAGAAACGAAATGTCAAACGCGCACTGAACGTCAAATCCACTGTAACATAAAGTGGTATTCACGAACCAAAGTTACTATGACCTTCTCAAATTACGCCTTGCACATTGAATGTTTACAATTTCCACGTACTGTTTACAAACACTTGACCTCCAACAATGTAGCTTGAATGCTCTGACCTAGAAAAGTCTGTTGTTGAATGAAACGTGTAACAACCAGCAGTACTGTTTACAATAGGAACCCGCCTTCTATGCAGTTATGGTCCACGTAGCAAATGCCTAGTAGTTAACTTCAGTACATGTCTTGTTATGCTTTATGTAGCATTATAATATAAATGCTCGTACTGTTTATTTGGGTCAACCGTTGATGACCTATATCTGTCCTGTTGTAGCCAAAACTTGCAAGTGTAGAATTAGCGCTGTGTGTTACGGCTGTCCCGTGTGTAGCTTAGACCCACAGATCAGAAGTGTAATGTGTACTTGTCCTTCTTGTAACTTTCTCGACAAAACTGGAGACATCATACATGTAACAGCCAACCAGGAATGTAAATTTCTGGATCCATAAATGTCAACAATAATGTCAAATGCTCGCTCTGTTCTTTTTAAACCCACAGATCTGGTCCATCAGAAATGTAAGTTTCTAGGCCACATTGGCGACAAGAAATGTATCATAAGAGCCCACGTAACTGGTCCACCAGAAATGTAACTGTCTTTTTTTTCTTGTTGAGGTGATCACTGGCCCAAGACAGTATACATGTTGTTAGATGTGTAGTGCGAGCGTATGATGAATTGAGTGTGGGTGCGAATGAAGACGCGAATGTGTTTAGGCTCGTATAGATGTAGATCCTGCAACCCATACTCTCACATGCAGTAATCAAGGATGCTTTGACACTGCAGGCATGTTTCAAGACATTTATTGACGGGAACACACATAGTATCAACAGGAACAGTCAGTGTAACAAGGTCATGCTGACCTGACATCGATAGGTATACATTTGGCATTCAAAAAGGTAAACATCAGAATAGACGTGCATGGTCAATAGCAAAGTTCTTCAATAATGACAGTTCGTAGCGTCGCCCTTGGCGTCTCTGACTAAACGCGTCAGATGCCTTAGTCACTTTGACACACAGGTGCAACTTGGCACTCCCCGCCAATTGCACATTATCAGGCTGTAGTATAATAGCCGAAAGCACAGGCCTCGTCCTGACGTCGGCCGTGTACTTCTGTTAAATAGGTTATCATCAACCCTGCAGTAATACTTATTGTAGATAGAAGTTCCGCCAATCTGCGGCTCCCACAATATATCTTCGTCACTGGATTTCTGGACAATATAAGACTAACAGTCTTGGATGGCTACCTCGAGCACAAATATATAAGTTCTGAAATGGCGGATCAGTGAGCTGCTGTTCACCCTAGGTAATCCTTTACATGTTCTGCCACCGAAAAGCGTAATAATGCATAAAGGTCGGTATTACCTGGCAAATGAATCCTCAGAACATCACAAGGAATTCTGTCGTCATCCCGACGCACAGAGATTCACTGGGGAAAACTGCCATAGCAGTTACTTCGAAGATTCTCCCCGAAAAACAATGGACTCTTGGTCCCTTCAGAAAAACAGGACCTCCCGGCTTCCCGGAAGTATATCTCACTCCCGCTTAAAAAACCTTCCCATAGGCCTACGCCGAACTGTCAACCTCTGACCCTACAGGTCAAACACAATGAATGAATAAACAAGGGAAGACAACCCCTAATCAACCTGACATCGCAGGTAAAGACACAATTATACTTATGATACAAACATAAGCAAATAACTTGACAGATGACTCCGTCGAAAATGACAGCAACAGTTTGTCGTAAACTAACAAGAGTACACCAACTGTTTGTCGTAAACTAACAAGAGTACACCATGTGTTTGTCATAAACTAACAAGAGTACACCACGTATTTGTTGTAAACTAACAAGAGTACACCAAGTGTTTGTCTAAAACTAAAAAGAGTACACCACGTGTTTGTCGTAAACTAACAAAAGTACACCAACTGTTTATAGTAAACTAACAAGGGTACACCAAGTGCTTATCGTAAAATAACAAGAGTACACCACGTGTTTGTCGTAGACTAACAAGAGTACACCATGTTTTTATCGTAAACTAACAAGAGTACACCAAATGTTTATCGTAAACTAACAAGAGTACACCAAGTGTTTATCGTAAACAAACTAGGGTACACCAACTGTTTATCGTAAACTAACAAGAGTACAAAAAGTGTTTGTCGTAAACTAACAAAAGTACACCACGTGTTTGTCATAAACTAACAAGAGTACACCAAGTGTTTATCGTAAACTAACAAGAGTACACCAAGTGTTTATCGTAAACTAACAAGAGTACATGTAGTAAGATCCCTGATACCCCGATCAAATAGATAAAATATTATAGATTATAAATTCAAATACTATAGAGATAAAATAGGGGAGTTGTGCTAAACGTCTTTGCCATCGCCCGCAGTCGCGCAGGTTTTGAGAAAACCTTAACGCAAAGTGAATGATACCCTCTCTCGATATTACAAGCTTTCATACTCCGTCCTTGAAATTAACTATAACATTTTGATAGCCAAGGCGTGTTCGTTCCAAGAAAGAGTGAGAGAGAGAGACGGGGGAGTGACGGAAGGAGAAGAAGTATTAATAGAATGACAGGCGACAGTGGTTCTAGGCATCACTTAGTGTAACGAGAGTGCGTGACTTTGCTACTAGCAGATTTTGAAAAGCGGGGCAAATCCACTACAAACCCCTTACCCACCCCGTTCACTAGTAGAGCAGTTTGAATGTATAAACACTTAGATAGGGAGACTGTAGTAAAAACACACAGACAAGCTCTCATTTCCTGTATAGTTATATTTTTCTGATGAAATCCAAACGCGTTGCTTCGTTTTGAAAAATAGAACGAGAGAGGGAAGGAAAACGGTGGTGGATGTAAAGAAAAGAATAAAATAAACGAAAGGACAGTGGACAAAAACAATGATAATACTTGTTTATTGGAATATAATACTACCCATAATATTATATTATCTTACCGTAGAAGAAAAAAATGGATTATTTGTATAACTGTAGAAGGAAAAAAGGCAATAATGGAAAGTATGATAAAGAGAGAAATACAAATATAACGACTATATGACAGACAGTCGTCTGATCAATAATTGCCTTTTCTTATTAAAAACGCTTAGATAGTAACAGAAATATTGGAAAGAAAAGACAGAGAGACAGACGCATTGATGTCCTCACTCAACTTTGCCAGTCTGGGGAGAGAGGGGGACGTTTCATTTTTGAAAAGTGTAATTTATTTTTGAAAAAAAGAGGCTAGTGGGCATAACATAATTCGATTGGCTGTGGTAGAATAGACTAATAGGAGTAATAAAAACGATTTGAAACCAGCGTAAGTTGCCACTCGAAGATAAAAATCTCACAAGTAGTGTTAGCATCAGATGCAAGAAATACATGACCAGTGCCTTCGCTGTTCTGCATCAGTGGCGATCTGAATGTGACCATTAATCGCCGGTTAACCTACAAATTGTGTATTATTTCATTGATGCGGTAAGATAAACATTTATGTAAACCTTATTATTGATATGTATCTGTATTATGGAATGTGTATGCATTATTGATGGGTAGAGGCAATATCAGAAAGGCGCCCAACTCAACACTTTGTGTTATGCCACAAAGGTTATTAGGGAAGATTACCATTTCTGTTAAAAGCCAGGCAGGCTTACTTAAATTTTGGGAGAGAATGAAAAGACATAGTTGGAAATAAAATACGACATTATTATAATTGGAAGACCAGCAAACCACTGGCCGTCTTCAGCAAGTCACAGTGTTTGCACATGACTTTATATAATTAACTATAAATTCTTCTATGACAAGGAAGGTATCAAACGGATGTTTGAAGATTACCTGATGATGAATAGGGCACCAAATCAGATAGGAATGATAGCTATTTATTTAGCAACTCCACTGATCTTGAAACTGTTGATAATGTTTAATTGTTTAGAGATGGAGATAAGTGTATGATGTTCTGAGGAGGCCTTAATCCTCTGATTTCAGGGTTCCATCGTGAAACAATCAGTGAGCCACATACCAGAATATACGTACTCCTGAAGCTGCAAGCTCGAGGCAAAAATTACCTGTTTGCCTTAAATCCAAAGAGTTCTGAAGCAGTGTTCAGACGTTGCAGTCGTGAAGAAGGTGGCTGTGAGAAGGACATCACAGTGTTCCAGGAAATAAAGTTAAGCCCAATTGTCCACGGGCGTGTGTTAGTTCATTTAACCATACTCTCCATCATTATTATATCAATCAGTATTCTTGACATGATGATACAAGTGGTTCTTCAGAAGCGTGTCCCTTCATAGGAGTTATTGCTTCATGAGAACACTTCCAGTCAGAAACAATTTAGATTAATATTAACAGACACAGTTGTTGTTTTAAATTACTTTGCTGTAAATAAAGTGCATTATATTTTGAGTTTTAAACAGTCCTATATCCCAGCAATTGAGATACAGGAAAATAAAATTGTAAAAAATATTATCATTCAAAATTTACCCAGTGACTTGTTTAATTACTTGTTCATTAAGTTATAGGTGTAGTTGTTGTCACTTTATTAACATTACACTGCATTTTACCCTAGACACCTAGCCAGATAACATCCAGACACCATAACATATAATTAGGCTCAAAATATATAGCAGACTGAGGTCGTAGGGTGGTAGCAGACAGGTACCCTGAGAACGACTTCATCAACAATTAGACTCAGGGACTTGCATAGCTGACCTCACATTTGTAGACAATTAATATTTAACCTTTTAACATCTAAACCCACCACATATATTGGGACGCTTGCTCCGGGATTTCAAAATTGTAAAAGTAAATATGTGTGGAGAGTTAGGTGAACTATCACTGCCCATTGTTATTGTGTTAATTAGAGAGATTGTTGGATATTTTGGTTTAGTTTAATAATATTTGATATTAACAATAACATGGCAGACTTGGCCAAATTCAGATCTGCTGCTGTGCAGTCTGCGAAGTAAATGGGAATGGAGGGGCAAAGTCTGATTGCATACGTAACAGCAGAGTGTTATAAATTTATTGAACGAGAAGATAGAAGATTAGCAGAGGAAAAAAGAATTTTATTAGAAGATGCTAGGGAAGCTAAGAAATTAGAAGCTGATAGAGAGGCTGAAATAAAAAGGTTGCAGTTGGAGGAGAAGAGATTGGAGGCTGAAAAGGAGGAAAAACCATTACAGATGGAGGCTGAAAAGGAGGAAAAACGATTACATATGGAGGCTGAAAAGGAAGAAAAGAGATTAGAGGCTAAAAGAGAAGACAAAAGATTACAACGGGAACATGAGCTACGACTAAGGGAGTTAGAGTTGCAAGGCCATGCTCCTGAAAATGGTAACAGCCCATCCACCTCCGACTCTGCTGCAAGCCAGGTGGCCTCTAACTCAGCCATGAGTTTTCATTTAGACCCTTTTGTCTAAAAAGATGATGACATAGAGTCTTTTTTAAGTAGATTTGAGACACTAGCTACAACGTATGGGTTTGAAAAAGAAAAGTGGAGTCTGAAAGTATCCCAAGGGCTTATGGGAACCTCGTATGAGGTATATTCAAAGTTGAGTAAGAAAAATCAGGAAGACTATGACATTCTAAAACAGGCTCTCCTGTTAGGTATGAGAAGAATAGTGAATTTTATCGAAAGAAATTTAGAAATGCTAAACTACTTACTGGGGAGACTTACCACCAGTTCTCTGCACTCCTGGAGACATACTTGGAGAAATGGACTGCTCTGGGGAAAACCCAAGATTTAAAAGAAATGATCCTAATTGAGCAAATAAGAGAGTCCATGGCTCCAGACCTGAGAAAGTTTCTCATGGAACAGGGTGCAGAGAGGGTGGGGAAATTCTCACTGTTGCTGAGAGGTATCAGGCAGCCCAGGCAGAAGTAGCTGGTATCAGAAAGAAACCACCAGTAGAACATAATAGAACCCCTCCAGACCAAGATGAACCTTATAATACTAGAGATCAAGGTAACCGAGGTAAACCAAACTATGATAGGCCAAGGTATGACCAACGAGATAGGAACCCGCAATTCAATGAAAGGAAAACCTACAGACCAGAAGGAAACTGGTGTAAATTCTGTAGGATGAATAATCATAATACAATCGAATGTGGTAGGAAAGTTCCTCCATATCGCGCTGCATGCATTATAACAGTGGACAAGGGAAGAAAGAAGGACTTGCCAACAGAACAGCATGAACCTCATCATCCCCCCATCTGTGAAGAAGTGACATGTAATGGTGCCAGAGTTAAGTGCCTTTACGATTCAGGTTTGGAATAGGACTCAGTCGTGAGTTCTCACCTGGTGCACCCAGATCAATATACCACGGAAACAGTGGAGATCCAAGGGGCACTAAAGGAAGTAGCAACCATGACACTTCCAGTAGCCGAGATAAATGTCAAGAATAGGTACGTGGAAGGAGTGATTAGAGCTGCAGTGTGCGACGACCCTAATTACCCGCAGGTGTTAGGAAAGAAATTTGTTTTTCTAGGGAGCCCTATAAAACCTATGGTAATGGCCACGCTCCAGGTCAGGCCGACCCCTAGTAAAGAGGAGGAACCACCACTAATTTATTCTCATAAACAGATGAGAAAGGCGCAGGCACAGGACAAATCATTAAAACCTTGCTTTGGCAAAGTGCCAAACAGCCATGCACACCCTAAGAAAGAACAATTTTACTTGAAGGAGTGACTGCTCTACAGGACAGCTGGAGCAGGATCCAAAAGATATGGACAGTTAGTACTGCCATGTAGTTATAGGGAAAAAGCAATGGCACAAGCACATGTTGTACCAGACGGTGGACATCAGAGGAGTGGAACCACCCGTCAAAGGACATCTGTGACATATTTCTGGCCAGGCGTAGCTGAAGACATTGAAAAATTTGTTGAGACCTGTGACCAGTGTAGCAAGGTAAATTCCACATGTTGGAAAAATAATAATCAGATGCAAGCCAAGCATTCTGAAAAACATGGGCCTAAAAATAAAAGGATAAACAAAAATAATAAGGTAGACACAGTGGATAGGTATGCCCCTTCTCACAAACCGTCTTCCCCTAAAATAGCTAGAATGGCAACTCTGCGTATGACACCCAGAGAAAAAATAAACAAAGACCAGTCATCCTCGGCTCACTTTGAAGCCGCATGCCGGGAACTGGCAAAAATTAGCATTGAGGATAACAATGAGGAAAATCTGACAACATTGAAACCGAAACTAAGTGATCACTCGAGGAAAGTGGGGAGCGGACGGTTGGTCAGTTGGCCTAATGTCAAGCTCACTTCACAATATGGCTATTAACTTAGCATTATAAGGGCACCGGTGACAGTGGTAGTCAACCGAACCCATACCACCCATTTGGAAGTATTGTACGGACATTGGATGGAGATCACCCACATATTACATAGGCAATGCTAAAAGGGCGAATTGATTTCTGATGCAGAAATTCATTTCCCCACATTATATATTATTTCACCAATTTGTCGTTAGGCGAAGAATATAGTTGGTGAATATGGCCTCCATTTGAGTGGCACATTATAGAATCATATATGAATATTATTAAAGGGTGTTTCCAAATTCAAGTCAAGCCAGAGTGCAGACCACTAGATGGCTGTGTGCACATCGGAAGGAACACATTGAATTCATATGTTGCTTTTTGGATTGAAATTGCTCCGAGTGTTTTATCCAGGCTGATAAGAAAATTATTGGATCCTCTTCATAACTCTGCTATCACCATGTTATAGATTCTTTCCTCATAACGATTGCAACCTTGAGGAAATTCTAAGAATCTCTGGACAGCTCAAGGAACAGACTCAGAGAAGAGAAATGGTGGATACTGATTGATAAGCAGCATTAAGACAAGCAGTAACACTTGCAACTGTTCAGTAACATAACTGAAATAGATTCTTGGATTCCAGAGGTTTGAGGCAACCTTCGTCAGTAGTGCCTACTTTGAATGACCCAACTGCAGAAATCCATGAGCATACCAAGGGCAGAGTAAAGTCTAGTTGAGCTAATTTGATTTATGTGTATCACGGATTATAAACTTGCATCAGAATGCATGTTCTTAAGTGGGGAGATATGTAGTAAGATCCATGATACCCCGATCAAATAGATAAAATATTATAGATTATAAATTCAAATACTATAGATATATAATAGGGGAGTTGTGCTAAACGTCTTCGCCATCGCCCGCAGTCGCGCAGGTTTTGAGAAAACCTTAACGCAAAGTGAATGATACCCTCTCTCGATATTACAAGCTTTCATACTCCGTCCTTGAAATTAACTATAACATTTTGAAAGCCAAGGCGTGTTCGTTCCAAGAAAGAGTGAGAGAGAGAGACGGGGGAGTGACGGAAGAAGAAGAAGTATTAATAGAATGACAGGCGACAGTGGTTCTAGGCATCACTTAGTGTAACGAGAGTGCGTGACTTTGCTACTAGCAGATTTTGAAAAGCGGGGCAAATCCACTACAAACCCCTTACCCACCCCGTTCACTAGTAGAGCAGTTTGAATGTATAAACACTTAGATAGGGAGACTGTAGTAAAAACACACAGACAAGCTCTCATTTCCTGTATAGTTATATTTTTCTGATGAAATCCAAACGCGTTGCTTCGTTTTGAAAAATAGAACGAGAGAGGGAAGGAAAACGGTGGTGGATGTAAAGAAAAGAATAAAATAAAAGCAAGGACAGTTGACAAATAAAATGATAATATTTGTTTATTAGAAGACAATACTACCCATAATGTTATAATATCTTACCGTAGAAGAAAAAAATGGATTATTTGTATAACTGTAGAAGGAAAAAAGGCAATAATGGAAAGTATGATAAAGAGAGAAATACAAATATAACGACTATATGACAGACAGTCGTCTGATCAATAATTGCCTTTTCTTATTAAAAACGCTTAGATAGTAACAGAAATATTGGAAAGAAAAGACAGAGAGACAGACGCATTGATGTCCTCACTCAACTTTGCCAGTCTGGGGAGAGAGGGGGACGTTTCATTTTTGAAAAAGTGTAATTTATTTTTGAAAAAAAGAGGCTAGTGGGCATAACATAATTCGATTGGCTGTGGTAGAATAGACTAATAGGAGTAATAAAAACGATTTGAAACCAGCGTTAGTTGCCACTCGAAGATAAAAATCTCACAAGTAGTGTTAGCATCAGACGCAAGGAATACATGACCAGTGCCTTCGCTGTTCTGCATCAGTGGCGATCTGAATGTGACCATTAATCGCCGGTTAACCTACAAATTGTGTATTATTTCATTGATGCGGTAAGATAAACATTTATGTAAACCTTATTATTGATATGTATCTGTATTATTGAATGTGTATGCATTATTGATGGGTAGAGGCAATACCAGAAAGGCGCCCAACTCAACACTTTGTGTTATGCCACAGAGGTTATTAGGGAAGATTACCATTTCTGTTAAAAGCCAGGCAGGCTTACTTAAATTTTGGGAGAGAATGAAAAGACATAGTTGGAAATAAAATACGACATTATTATAATTGGAAGACCAGCAAACCACTGGCCGTCTTCAGCAAGTCACAGTGTTTGCACATGACTTTATATAATTAACTATAAATTCTTCTATGACAAGGAAGGTATCAAACGGATGTTTGAAGATTACCTGATGATGAATAGGGCACCAAATCAGATAGGAACGATAGCTATTTATTTAGCAACTCCACTGATCTTGAAACTGTTGATAATGTTTAATTGTTTAGAGATGGAGATAAGTGTATGATGTTCTGAGGAGGCCTTAATCCTCTGATTTCAGGGTTCCATCGTGAAACAATCAGTGAGCCACATACCAGAATATACGTACTCCTGAAGCTGCAAGCTCGAGGCAAAAATTACCTGTTTGCCTTAAATCCAAAGAGTTCTGAAGCAGTGTTCAGACGTTGCAGTCGTGAAGAAGGTGGCTGTGAGAAGGACATCACAGTGTTCCAGGAAATAAAGTTAAGCCCAATTGTCCACGGGCGTGTGTTAGTTCATTTAACCATACTCTCCATCATTATTATATCAATCAGTATTCTTGACATGATGATACAAGTGGTTCCTCAGAAGCGTGTCCCTTCATAGGAGTTATCGCTTCATGAGAACACTTCCAGTCAGAAACAATTTAGATTAATATTAACAGACACAGTTGTTGTTTTAAATTACTTTGCTGTAAATAAAATGCATTATATTTTGAGTTTAAACAATCCTGTATCCCAGCAATTGAGATACAGGAAAATAAAATTGTAAAAAATATTATCATTCAAAATTTACCCAGTGACTTGTTTAATTACTTGTTCATTACGTTATAGGTGTAGTTGTTGTCATTTTATTAACATTACACTCCATATTACCCTAGACACCTAGCCAGATAACATCCAGACACCATAACATATAATTAAGCTCAAAATATATAGCAGATTGAGGTCGTAGGGTGGTAGCAGACAGGTACCTTGAGAACAACTTCATCAACAATTAGACTCAGGGACTTGCATAGCTGACCTCACATCTGTAGACAATTAATATGTAACCTTTTAACATCTAAACCCACCACAGTACACCAAGCGTTTATCGTAAACTAACAAGAGTACACCAAGTGTTCATCGTAGGCTAACAAGGGTACACCAAGTGTTTATTGTAAACTAACAAGAGTACACCAAGTGTTTATCGTAAACTAACAAGAGTACACCAAGTTTTTATCGTAAACTAACAAGGGTACACCAACTGTTTATCGTAAACTAACAAGAGTACACCAAGTGTTTGTCGTAAACTTACAAGAGTACACCAACTGTTTGTCGTAAACTAACAAGAGTACACCAAGTTTTTATCGTAAACTAACAAGAGTACACCAAATGTTTATCGTAAACTAACAAGAGTACACCAAGTGTTTATCGTAAACTAACAAGGGTACACCAACTGTTTATCGTAAACTAACAAGAGTACACCAAGTGTTTGTCGTAAACTAACAAGAGTACACCAAGTGTTTATCGTAAACTAACAAGGGTACACTAACTGTTTATCGTAAACTAACAAGAGTACGCCAGTGTTTGTCGTAAACTCACAAGAGTGACTCCATATTTCTTACAGGGACCTGGAAAGACTGATGTTTATCGTAAACTAACAAGAGTACACCAAGTGTTTATCGTAAGCTAACAAGGGTACACCAACTGTTTATCGTAAACTAACAAGAGTACACCAAGTGTTTATCGTAAACTAACAAGGGTACACCAACTGTTTATCGTAAACTAACAAGAGTACACCAACTGTTTGTCGTAAACTCACAAGAGTGACTCCATATTTCTTACAGGGACCTGGAAAGACTCATTTATTTATTTATTCACAGTTCGAAAAGATCGAACAAAAAACATTTAACCTCGGAAAAATAAAGTCAAACAAACAAAGCGTAAGGTTGAGAAAATTGCTCTCTTTTTAACGCAACGGAAAGACAAACAAAGAAACTTGAACACAATGTGGCCTTTGTTCATAGAAAATACTGTAAGAAAGTACCTTATTACCAAACTTCAGGTCACGCAGTCTAAGAAACTTTTTTAAACTTCAACCCCACTGCTTAATGTTTACCATTGACGGTCTATTCCGTTGTAACTGAGAGTCGTTATTGTTTCACAGGCCGTCAAATATTTTAGAGAAATCACAGAATAAATCAGTGAAAGTAGGTCTAGTTGAGATCATCACGGTAAAAAGTATTTGTATAATTTTAGTTTATTGTATGACCAAATATTGATTGTTTGGTGTCTTTTTGTTTAGCTGATCTTACAGTGAGTTTGTCCTTTAGACTAGAAGATGGTTACCTTTTTCTTTCTTTCAATAGATGCTGCTTTTTGTTCGTGTTGTCTAGTGACATGTCATGTGTGACTTCTATCTATCTATCTATCTATCTATCTATCTATCTATCTATCTATCTATCTATCTATCTATCTATCTATCTATCTATCTATCTATCTATCTATCTATTTATTTATCTATCTATCAATCTATCTATTTGTCTATTAATCTATTTGACTCATATCTTTCAATCTGTTTATCAGTCAGCCAGTCATCTGTCTGCCTATACATCTGCCCTCATTTATGTCTGTTTGTCTGTCTGATAGTCCGTCTGTCTGCTATTGGTTCTGTTTGTCGATCTTTCAGTCTCCCTATTTGTTTGTCTACATAACTAAATTCACACTTTTTCTCTAACGTACTACCCTTCAAAATATCCGTTTAATCTTTCAAACCCCCCTGTCCAAATTTAGTCACATGCAATCATCTATCTATATGTGAGAGAGTGTTGCCAAGGAGACATTATTTACGCGGTTTTTGCTCTTGTTTTAACTCTGTCATTCTAATTTCCCTATTTTTACACTGCTCCTTCTTAACAACAAAAAATCGTACACCAAGAGTTGTGGACCTTTTTATCAAATTACCCTGTAGGTGATAAATTTCACATTTGTAAGGAGCGGCTGATATGATACATCACATTTGCTTAGCGCTACCCAGATTTGTTGGTTATAGGCGCGGCAGATTAACACGTACCTCGGCCAGCGCTATCGGCTTAATCACCGATAAGACACGGAGTTATGCATACTCATACGACAGATAACTAGATTACTGGCTGTGTGACACATGTGGGCAGACAAGTGTGATATAATCGCTTCCGGTCACTTGGTAAAAGTAATCATGGATTTATTACATTTCAGACAATATTAGTCTACAAATGTGTTTGTGAGAGTGTTTGCAAGGATCAGATGTCCATATATGGTAATACGTGAACTTTGCAGACACGATCCTTATTTCACGTGGGACTATTTTGAAATATCACACCCTATCTGCATGATTTGAAATGATTGGATCTTTCTGACCACATTCATAACAACAACGTTTGGGAAAATAGGAATATAGCCTGACCATTTCGCAGGTTTATTTGACCTTCAATTTCACGCTCGCCAAGACAACATCAGACCTCGCCAGAGTGAAGACTAGATTTTAAATTCCTTTTTGTTAACCGGACCTTTTATTGGACAACCAGATAAGACTTATTAAGCACAGGAACTCTCTAAATTTTAATAAGGAACCCCGGGACTAGGAAATTGAAGAAACACGGAGCCAGAGAGAGATCTATGGTCAAAATTAAAGACATCCCAGACGCGTGTAAGAGAGCGATTTTCAAGTGAACTCATTTTATTATTCTAAGTAATAGAAGTTTCAAACTTTTCAACAAGTGTAAATATAAAGGAAACATAAATGAATTTATATTGTGAACACTTTTTAAACAGTGGAGCTGTAAATGTAAAACGTATTATATCTGTACGTTTAACCTTTTCATTTAAATGTAATGTAAAGCTAAAGCTATTCAGTTTAAATGTAAAGGAAGTTTTATCCCGAGGGATTAAATTTAATTCTCATCAAGGGTAAATTCAGACAGGGGATGGTAGAATAGAAGAGGGGGCACATAATTGTGTCGGAAAACGCCATACTCAGAAGAGCGTTTCGTTTCTATTTCTATTACCAGTTATTGGTGGTACCAGTAGAAAGTACTATCTCTGGAACCAAGTGAAGGTAGAAGTGGACTGACGTTGTGAGAGACGTCATCATAATATGGTCTAATAGACAGACGCTTAGCCAACTTGGCCGTTGCTCCTTGGCGTTTTTGGAACGTGCGGCGTCTGCACGTTGACCAGAAACGAATGCGAGCAGAATGAAAAGGAACTAACCCAGCGGGAGAAGAAACTACCATTGGCAGCTAAGTGAAAATATCCGCTACCAAAAGCGACCTCCTTTAATCAGTTAAATCCCATTCAAGTGATGAAAACCTTTTAATAAATATTCAAATTATTTTCCAACTGTTAAAAGTTTAAGTGATTATTAAATTTTGTTATTTGTAATATTACAAATTTAACTTCGATCAATCCTTTTAAATGTACTACATGTTTGTCTCAGTCAAAGTTACTAAACACACACTCTAAACAGAGCTATATATTATAATAACAATTCCACTGATTAACGCAGCGGTGGGGGCTTAACGAGATAGAATAAACCATTGCTAAATTCTTCATAAAAGGTGTCGGCAGATTACAGAATTAAAGTGCTCAGCAACAGCCAGCATTGTTTTCACTTATCTGAATATCTTGTGAAGACTCCCATGTGATAGAAGCTTTACTACTCTTCTATATACATGTCTGCCAAGAGTAATCTTGTTTAAAGATAGACTTTATTAAAGCATATAATAGATGCTCTTGAGTTTCGGCCACTGTTGGACCAATACTGCGAAGCAGGGGAGGCAATACCGTCACACTCGTTCTTTCCATGCGTTCTTCATTGGTGATATTGTTATACCATTTTAATCCTTCTGTCGCGGTTTTCTCGATTGGTCAGCCGTAGTGGTCCACCAAGGTGGCCAGAGAGTTGTAGTAAAGGATGAGTTTATCAAAGTTAAATCCTTCGCTCAAGAAATACTCTTGGCAGTGAGATAAATAAGAGGACTGAGGTCCTATTTTTGAGAGTCACTACGGTTTTTTTTTTAGGATGGACTCTACGAAAAACTGAGTCTTCTCGGTTCTTGAAAAGCTTATATCTCCCGCCTTCTACTGCGAGATAGATATTTGTCACTATATGACAACAGACTCGTTTTCAATGAGCCTCCATCCGACCGTAATTCAACAAAATATTGCCATGATACAACTATGTTTGAAGTTACTACTGATACGTCTGTTATTGGTCAACCATTGATAATTACTGTTTCCATAGTTTAATGGCTATTTATGGTCATGCGTGACTATAATCACGCCTACTGTTCTCCTACCGTGTTAAATGTTGTAGTGAGTGTGCGTGGTGCATTCACACGCCACAGATACACACATCAGAGGCATGGAATGGTGTAACGGCAGGTGTACTGTTAATAACGTTTATTTACACCACAACACGTTCATGAAATACACAGAATACACAGTCACAATTAAGTACAAGTCATAGCAATACAATAATACAGTACTCCAGTCACATCTCCACTTCTCATAATCATTAGCGCCATATAATCTTACTACTGGATCCTCTCAGCAACGGTCGGCATCACCGTGCTTATATAATGAATTCCTCAAATATGCCTCATCAAAGACGCTCTCAACATTGGCGCTCTAATGTAAATAATAAATGGCCGTCTAGCAACGGTCGGCATCCCCGTGCTAATATAATGATATTAATACTGGATCCTCTCAGCAACGGTCGGCATCACCGTGCTTATATAATGAATTCCTCAAATATGCCTCATCAAAGACGCTCTCAACATTGGCGCTCTAATGTAAATAATAAATGGCCTCTCCAACGATGCTTCCAACATCAGCATCACAATAAACGGACAATGGATCCCTTTTCCCAGCAACGGTTGTCCGATAAATAATGGCCTCCTTAAATATGCTTCATCAAAGACGCTCTCAACCTTGGCGCTTTAATATAACTGTGGATCCTTTCAAAATAACAATTGCCTCCTCAAATATCATATAGATCCGGTTAGCCAACGGACATCATCCTCGCCGTGCTAACTACATCAATGGTGAATACTTTCGGCAATTTCTCGCAAGACTGCACTCCCTGGCAATCTGCAGTAATCTCGCCTTCACTCATCTTGACATTTATATATTCAAACAAATGTCCTGGATCCTTACCTCATCAAAAATACTCACAAACACAATTCTCCAATAAATTCAGAAATTATAGGCCTACACAAATAATATGGCCTTTATAACTTTTGCACTGCGCAGGCATTCTCAAAACACACACTGTAGAACCGACCTCTCCCGTCGGTACCCAAAAACAGAATGCTTTAGTTCACACACTAGATCCGCCAAAAAAGACACGAGACTCGGTTGTTTAAAAAACACAACTCAGTCTCGATAATTGCATGGGCTAGTCACACGAGCTTACTCACAGCTCAAGACAGTTCAGAGAAAAAAACATCTCCGCGATTTGAACTGACCAGTGTTCGCCACTTGGAAACTTCTCGATCACACGAGGAAATTCCCCTAATACAATTTTAACTTAACATCAGCTTAATCAAGCACCGTAACCCGTAATCGAATCTATTTGCTTAACATTTTCAAGATCACTTCCCCTTGATAATATTTACTCTGTAACAGTTGCCACACCGCCCGGGAAAAAAAATGATTTATCATTTTTTTTTTTGAAAATTTAAGTCCCAAAAATTTAGAGATAAATGAAATTATATTATATGGCTACCAAAAAATATGTATCTATCCAAAAAATGTACCTATCAAAAAATGTACATCCACCCGAAATATCAGCAATAAATGTAATATTACAACTAAAACATCAAACATAATCAATCAAATATCCCAATGAATGTTACCGATGTAAATTACAACAAAAGCATCAATCATAATACAAGCATACCAAAATTAATCTTAATAGAACACTAAGCTAAGTACATTTAGTACAAGTAACAACCAATAGAAAGTGAAAGAACAAGATCAAACAACAGAAGAATGATCTGTAGTAAAGAAAAGTAAGATATCGGAAAATGAGAAACAATTAACAATAGCACAAGATAACCAATAAGAAAAACAATTTCATGTACAATAAATACAAATTTATCAAAATACTAGTTACATTATACTAAGTTATATAATTAACTCAAGAATACAACGAATGAAAGTATAAGTATTGAAAAAAGAAGAAGTATACAAGTACAACGAAGAGAAACGAAGATGTGGTACAGAAATATAAACAAGATATGAACACATATCGAAAAGACAACAAAAAGATAGAATGAAATGAAGGATAGTCAACAAAGACGAATGGAAAACAAAGGTATGAACGCATAGAAAGTCAATGACAATACATACTAATAAATATTTAGATCAGACAATATCTTTCACAAATTAAATACAAACATGATTACAAGGCACAAAACAAAATGTCAAAGTATATCCATACTAACAGCACAAAACGAATAATTCATAACTAAACAAAGTCTAATAAGTAATTTAACTAAGTTACAAAAGTTATACTTAATTGAAAATAAATTATAAACTTTACCCAAACAAATAATAGCATTTGCGATAACTAAGTTTTGACCTAACGCACAATCAACCGCTAAATAATAAAAATACATCATAATATCAAATAAGACAAACTTCCAAAGAAGTAATATCCCTTTCAATCATAGGGCACACAAAAATAATTTACAATGCCAAAAAACAATTTTTTTTTTTTAAATTACCATACAAAGTATTTCAAAACGATAAGTTATCAAAAAATCGAATTATTATTTAAGTAATTCTAAGTCATAACTAATAAACTAACAATGAAATTAACTTTTAACAAAATGAGAGAAGCATAAAGTATCTTATCTCTAGACAAACACTTAAATCAAAACGTGTAAGTTTTTTTTTTTTCAAAAAAAATACATCACCAAAAAAACCTAAGAAAATTACAATGTCATGTGTATATCAACTTTCCAACATACAAATATAACATAATGTTACAACAATCTGTCCATCTTTTAACAAACAAAAATATCAGATGTGTTTATCAATTTTACAAAAAAGTTGAATTTAATTTATAAGTTAATTCTGATTAACAATAGCGTTAAGCTTCAGTGTTATTTAACTGTAAATTTATATCTTACTCAGCCTAGTATAAATCTAAAATTTAATGGTACAATAAGATATGAAAAAGATCCTATAAAAATATCTTCAAAGTTTTTATAAAGAATATTTATCAAATTAATTTGTTGCAAAAATGTTTAAAAAAATCTTATTATTTAAATTCTAAGTACTATATTCTGACAAGATCAATGTTTCTAACAATTCAAATACACAATTATTTCTGATACATGCAAGATAATTCTACAAAATCATATTACACAACATAACAATAAATCCACATAATTATCCTAACAATTACAGCTACAATCCGAAAAATATACAGAAAAATGAGCACAGGTTTGACACCGCTCACTGCATTTATCAAAAATTACCCACAAATTATTACCAACACATATGTTACACACAATCAAAACAGAATAATATACAATTGCATAAAAAATTGGACTGGTACATTCGAAACAGTCATATATGTTCCACAAAAAATATATATTAAGCAATCAAATGATTCATCGAAATAACCATCATAATGTTTCAAAGAAATTACCAATATTTTAATACAACATCATATGATATATTATTCACAGAATACAATAACATGTACTATTCTAAAAAATAAATCAGCTGTAAAAAAAAAAATATATCCCGACAATCCGTCATTAATTCTTGATCCTCCAAAAGTGACTCGTCAGATGTATAGCGAGACGCTAATAGGTTCTGCTTGATAAATAATCCACATTCTTCACGAATAATGTCAACAAGTGCGCCAACTCATCACAACGTCACACGCTACGAGACAATACAAATGAAAATTTCTATTAATCATCTGTTAGATCTAATAAGGAAAAACGGAAAATCAACTTCACCGTAACGAAAGTTCATCCCTGTTGTAGCCTGAAAAAAATTTACTACATTCACAAGAACGAGATGACCTTTCGACACCACTAGTGACAATCAACAGTGTTATTACTTTGCTTGTTAACAACCTTGCTCTCATGTGGAGTACAGCTAACCTGGTTACGATATCTATAATTACTGTTAAGAACATTGTTATTTGTTCTATTGACACAGTTGTACTGTTTTACATCCCAGTTAGCATGATTACGATTAGCATTTCCTCTTGGATAAAAATATCTACCAGATAGAAATGGCTTTTTATCAACAAATTCATTACCAGATTGACAAACTTTCAAATATTTATTTCCATTACAATTTCTAATACTCTCAGAATCACGAAGTTGTGATCTGTCAAATTGTTTCTTGTTTTTAGGCAAAGAAACATTACTATATGAAGAAATCCCTTGGTACATTTTAACCTCAGGGTTATATCTCCTATCAAAAGTATTTTTTTTTCTTGTTTGTGGCAGTGTGTTTAAGAACTGGGTCACACTGACTTGACTGGGTGTGACCGAAAGATTTAACCATATCTTTATTGTTTTTCACCAAATATGTTTCCCTCCTGGAACAAGGAGTTCTATCTTTTTTCACTGCTATCAAGCCATCAGGGTTCTCACTTAATACCTTGTTTGTTTTTAACAACTTAAATTCAAATTTATTATTGTTTCTTTTGTTATCCACAGGGTTATCTAATACTGTAGATTTTCCTTTGCTAGCTTGCCGCCAGGAACCAATATCGCAAGAATTATCGGCATTGCGTTGAAAGTTATATTTCCCTCGGAAAGATTTCTTTCCATTATTATTGCCTTTAGAGTCCGCTTTATGTCTTTCACTGTCAACACTGACAGAAGACCACCTTTTTTTCTTTAAGAGAATGTCAAGTAGACCATCCAATCTCACTCTGGCTTCTGAAATTTGAATATCTCTAAGTGAAATATCTGCACTTAATTTCTTGTTTAACCTCTCAACTCTTAAAACCTTGCAGCTTTCCTCTGCTAGCAAATTTTTAATCTTAGCGACCTTCTCTCTCTCAGCCGTTAACTTTACTAATATCTTTTTCTCGTCCTGTTCTTTATTTTCTCTCAAATGAGTCAACTCTAATTGTAGTGACTCAATCTTAATATCATCACTGCTCTTATTAAGCTCATGAATCTTTTTCTCTTCATGTTCGCCACCGAGATTTGCAATATCATCTAATAAATCAAGGATCGTTTCTGTATACGTTCTATTATGTTCATCAGTCTCAAGTTTCAATTTGTCATATATTTCTCTCCTTTCTTGAAGTTCCTGAGTTAGATTTCTAACTTCACTATCGTTATCTTTAACCTGAGTTTCTAACTCTTTGATCTTACACAATGCTACACTCAATGCTGTTTGAGTACTAGCAAGTTCTGAGTTTGATTTGACTAAATCATCTGTAAGTTTAGAGACTTTTTCGTGTAACTCACTTACTTCAGCAGTACATTCTATGACACTTTCCCTTTGCTCTAGGGTACTCTGTTTTATGTCCAGTTGCTTCTTCTCTTCTAGCATCCTTTTCTCAATCCTCTCATCACATTCATGAATTAGCTTTTCATATATCAATCTTGTTATTTCAGACTCAGTCAGCTCACGGTCTCCAAATCCTAATAGTTCACGGTATTTTTTTTCCTCAGGATCTGTATTATAGTCCATAGTGACTTACTTACTTAGACAACTATATATGTATTAATTAAACTTTCACCTCACCAAGCCAATTATCTTTTTAAGAAATTGCAATTATTTCTTAATTACTGTACACCACCTCCTGTTATAGTACCTATTAATAGCATACACTACCTATGCATCAACATATTGTACAATCCATCGATATAATTATCGACAACACAACGACAATCATCAACAGAAAAAGTGATGGACAGTATAGGCAGACTTGCTGAAATGCAGAAAAGTGGCACAATCTACACAGAACAAAATCACTTATCTTAATAATACTTCTGTCCCTTCCGCCGACACACCAGATATCACAAAGTTCTGCAGATAAAACCGTTCCAGCGCAGAAAGGTACACAACTAGATTTTCATCTCTTCAGGTTCTTGCCAAAGTGTAGAATACGCTCAACACAGCATCAGCCCGTACAGCATACAGGAAACGCAGCACAGCAACCTCCGTGATTTTTGACTTGAGATAATCTGCAAACGACTCTTCAAAACACTTCACATTTAGTTCAACTTGACTGTCTACTAACAACCTGTCAACTTCCCACTGTTATATTCTACCGTGTTGGACACAGTTAACCAACTAGGTCGAGGACCATGACACAATGTGAGGATACATAAGCCACGCCTACACAAGGCTTTCCTATCACGCGAACTCCGTGGGTTTATTCCGTTAAATAAACTGGCCCACCACTGTAAAGATCTGAATCTTCACTCTTTATAATATTATTACTGACTGACTGGTCTTGGAGATTGAATAAATGGTGATGGGTGTTACCTCAATGGTTACACTGTTCATACGCCCACACAGAGCAGAACAGTAATTCTTATATTACGCGAATGTCAAAATATCAAGTTCTGTGCTACTAACATACCACTGCTACACACGCGATACTGTTAGTGAATTCAATCTGTTTGTTGACCTAAATTTCCGCCACCCAGGCTATTTATGCGAATGCATAGGTGTAAGCTCCTTCTAAACTGAAAACCACCACTGATACTAAAGTTATTTTGCCATCACTGATACAACTATGTTTGAAGTTACTACTGATACGTCTGTTATTGGTCAACCATTGATAATTACTGTTTCCATAGTTTAATGGCTATTTATGGTCATGCGTGACTATAATCACGCCTACTGTTCTCCTACCGTGTTAAATGTTGTAGTGAGTGTGCGTGGTGCATTCACACGCCACAGATACACACATCAGAGGCATGGAATGGTGTAACGGCAGGTGTACTGTTAATAACGTTTATTTACACCACAACACGTTCATGAAATACACAGAATACACAGTCACAATTAAGTACAAGTCATAGCAATACAATAATACAGTACTCCAGTCACATCTCCACTTCTCATAATCATTAGCGCCATATAATCTTACTACTGGATCCTCTCAGCAACGGTCGGCATCACCGTGCTTATATAATGAATTCCTCAAATATGCCTCATCAAAGACGCTCTCAACATTGGCGCTCTAATGTAAATAATAAATGGCCGTCTAGCAACGGTCGGCATCCCCGTGCTAATATAATGATATTAATACTGGATCCTCTCAGCAACGGTCGGCATCACCGTGCTTATATAATGAATTCCTCAAATATGCCTCATCAAAGACGCTCTCAACATTGGCGCTCTAATGTAAATAATAAATGGCCTCTCCAACGATGCTTCCAACATCAGCATCACAATAAACGGACAATGGATCCCTTTTCCCAGCAACGGTTGTCCGATAAATAATGGCCTCCTTAAATATGCTTCATCAAAGACGCTCTCAACCTTGGCGCTTTAATATAACTGTGGATCCTTTCAAAATAACAATTGCCTCCTCAAATATCATATAGATCCGGTTAGCCAACGGACATCATCCTCGCCGTGCTAACTACATCAATGGTGAATACTTTCGGCAATTTCTCGCAAGACTGCACTCCCTGGCAATCTGCAGTAATCTCGCCTTCACTCATCTTGACATTTATATATTCAAACAAATGTCCTGGATCCTTACCTCATCAAAAATACTCACAAACACAATTCTCCAATAAATTCAGAAATTATAGGCCTACACAAATAATATGGCCTTTATAACTTTTGCACTGCGCAGGCATTCTCAAAACACACACTGTAGAACCGACCTCTCCCGTCGGTACCCAAAAACAGAATGCTTTAGTTCACACACTAGATCCGCCAAAAAAGCCACGAGACCCCGTTGCTCAAAAAAACACAACTCAGTCTCGATAATTGCATGGGCTAGTCACACGCGCTTACTCACAGCTCAAGACAGTTCAGAGAAAAAAACATCTCCGCGATTTGAACTGACCAGTGTTCGCCACTTGGAAACTTCTCGATCACACGAGGAAATTCCCCTAATACAATTTTAACTTAACATCAGCTTAATCAAGCACCGTAACCCGTAATCGAATCTATTTGCTTAACATTTTCAAGATCACTTCCCCTTGATAATATTTACTCTGTAACATATATATATATATATATATATATATATATATATATATATATATATATATATATATATATATATATATATATATATATATATATGTCACAGCGTTATTTCCCAGTGCATTTAATGTCGTGTGTTCGGCGATAACCTAGTCGGGAAAGGCCGAGATTAGCCGAACTGGTGGGTCATGTGACTACCGGAAGTCGGGGAGAAAGGCGCAAAATTAGTCAGTGAGAATTTAGTTTTTTCCGGGAAGGACGTTTTTCCCTTAAGCTATCGAGATCGCTGTGGGATATATATTGTACACTGTAAACCGAGTGCCTGCCATATTTTCGGACCTTGGTGATAATTACGTTGTTAAGTCTAAAGCAGTGTAGGTTCTAGATCATATTCTGCAAGCCGTAGTTTGATAAGATGTCGATGATTTTGAGTGTGTCATTGTCATAGTTTTGCCGCTTAGGTGAGCGATATTTACAGCAAAAATGTTGTATAGTTTGTACCTTTGTGTATGGAGGTGATAGTTTAAGCTGCTAAGGCAGGTTTACAGTGGTTTTCTCATTATTGTATTTGATGCGTTTGATGGCCGTGTGAGGCCTTATTGTGTGTGTATAATTATTAAAGGAAAGTACCTGTTGAAGGTGTTTATTACTTTTGTCAGCCATTGTTGTGTGGTCATACCCTTAGTAGGGCGAGCCTATAGTTGTTATTATAAACCCACACAGCAGCGGTGTAACCTGTGGAGTGTTCTCCATGATATATACATACACACACACACACACACACAAGTATATTTATTTATGAAATATATTAGAAACAAGGTTAACATGAAGAAATGTTGATTTAACTTTGTGATAGGTTGTTTATAGCAGTGCTTCTTAACCTTCTAGAGAACTCGCATCCCTTACAACTTCTTAAGAAGCCTCGCACCACTTTACAGCCTCTTAAGAAGCCTCGCACTCCTTTATCTAAGAAAATATGCCAGAAGTGAAGATGAGATAAAAGTACGCCTTTTTTCCATGAAATTTAAAGAAAAATATCATGTTATTTAAATTTTTAATGCATATAGTGAGCTTGGGAAAACGGTAACCTGACAAATGAATAAAGGGTCCATTTACGAGTATTTTCAGAGTTTGTTTGTTTGTTTCTTTTTTTTCAAACAGCTGTAGACATAGTGAAAATAACTCTTGTGACTATAACCTGCACCAGTATTTGGAACGTTTTAAAGAAGTATGGCGTGTTCGTCTCTCCTGCTCCCCTGCAACAATGGCCAAATTTCAAGTCCACTGATGATGGTATTCAAAGGTATCAACCTTCGCTCAAGATTACTCTTGGCAGAGATATAAACAGAAGAATAATGCTTCTATTTAAGGCGAGCCTCATAGAATGTTAAAGAAAAGCAAGCACAACAGGTGTCATGAACTTTTAATATTCTCCCTCCCCTTCTATAAGGCGATATTTGCTTGCGTTTTTAGCACCCAGCTGAAGGCGATTCAGCAACTATTAATTGTATAGGGGATCCAAAGATGCAGCAATAGTGAATGCAGTCTGCGACCCATAGCTGTACTGCTTGCATCAGGACCAGCGAACCAGAGCTGGTCAAGGCCGCACTCCATCTCCACGTGGTGGTCCTGGAAACAGTCTGCAGCAGTGCAGTCTGGCTGAGCGAGTGCGGATCGCAATGGGAAGGCAAACCCGTCCCTAAAAAAGCCGTGCTGAAGTCGGATGTGTCGACCGAAAGGTGCAGATATCACAGCTTAGGCGTAAACAGACACAACGCAACCACCGTCCTTTTCAGGGCGAACGAGGAAGAAGAAGAAGAATAATTGTATAGAACTATTACTTTATGTATTTAACACAATATGAGTCATACGGGTGCAGACATATAATTAACTCAGTAGTGATTAAAAGGGGGCATATACACCCAGAAAAAGACTTACTTACTTACTTAGTCGTTCCTCTTCTACCGTGAGGTGTAGAGGTTTGGAAGAGAGAGCGCCAGACTATTCTATCAGCTGTCTTCTTCCTGGCCTGGTTCCATTCTAGTCCTCGGTCCTTCAAAGATTGTCTAATGTTGTCCTCGCAGCGGACTCTGGGTCGTCCTGGAGGTCTGGATCCCTGGCTCTTTGTTTCCCATGATCGTGGTCGATCCCATTCTGCAGGGACATGGCCAAAATCTTAGTTAGGGACTGTTCTATTTGGGTCTGCAGGGGTGGGATTTTTAGGCCTTGACGTATCGTCTGGTTGCGGACCATGTCTCTTCTTGTTACTGAATTCAAAACCACTTTCCTCAGATACCTCATTTCTGAGGTTTGGATCTGGCTTTTTGTGGGTTGTAGTCATTGCCCACGACTCGCATCCATATGTCAAGACTGGGACATAGGTGGAGCGGTATACAGCCATCTTCGTTTTCTTACCAACCTCTTTCTTGCAGGAATCCCTCGATTTATGGCCTGATAAAGTCTCCCACTGCTTTTCGACCGAAACTCTTCTTTGAAGATAATACGAGATTGCGATTTAAAGTGGTCGACCTGCTCCAGGACCTGTTCTCCCAACTTAATCTGATGTTTTCTTTCTTCTCGTGATATCACCTTGGATTTTGTTTTAGAGCTGCTTATGACCATCCCTCTCTTCTCCAGCTCTTCCTTCCAGACTTGCAGGTTGGATTGGAGATGTGTCTCTGATTTAGCAATCAGGACAACATCATCAGCAAATGCTAGCTCTGAAATACAGACCTGTCTCATCTTCCAGTACCCCACTGAATACTTTTTTGTTCTCTCCTTACATGCCTTGATGACATCGTCCATGAGGAGTATGAAAAGATAAGGTGAATCGCCTTGTCTTACACAAAAGTGGTGTCTTTTCTGACTTATAGTTTGCTGTCCTCACATAATTTCTGCAAGACTTGTAGAAGCTCTGTATAGCAATGTATCAAGGTGCTTGGAATGTTCTTCCTTGCCAAACAGTCCCAAAGTTTGCTCCAGGGGGACCCTTCAAACGCCCTTTTCCAATCTATGTGATCTCACTCTTATACTCAAGGGCCTTTTCACTCAGCTGTCTGAGTGTGAAGATTAGGTCTTGAGTACTTCGAGTTGCTCGGAATCCGCACTGGACCTCATCCAATTGTGGCTCAGCTAGGAATCGGAGTCTCTGCTCTAGGATTCTAGAGTAGATTTTACCAGGGACACTGAGAAGGGATATGCCTCTGTGGTTTCCACATTGTCGATTGTCACCCTTTTTGAAAATCGGTGTTATGATGGCAATCTCCCAATCCTTTGGTATGGCCTTGTTGCACCATGCTGCTTGTAGGACCCTTAGGAGTAATAGGTCGCCTGATGCTCCCATGTACTTAACCATTTCTGGTGTTATACCATCATGCCCTGCTGCTTTGCCCATCTTGATTTTCTTCCAGAAAAAGACACAAAAGGTTATTTTTGATTTTCATATAATAATTGTGTTTTAAATATTTATAAGCCTTTTTACTTTGATATTCTTTTTGAATTATGTGTTTATCTGTAATAGTTTATGAGTTATCAATGTTCAAAGAGAATCAGATAAGTGTTTTAACATTTTAAAAACTAAACTTTAACGAAAACAGGGCTTGCGATTCACAGTTCCGGTGATATTTTCTACAATTTTAAAGCTATAGCCTTCAAATTTTGCACACTTATAGCCCATGTTATCCTTTATGGCATGAACCTCCACTTTTTTCTTACATGGTATAGAAACAGAGATATTGCTATACAAAGTTCTAAATTTGTGCTATTTAAAAGGGTCATATTGCAAGAGCCATATCTACAAAACTCATTGGGGTAGACATTTTTGGGTGGTTCACGCCATAGGTAGGGATGTTATGCACATCATCTGCTGGTTCGGCATTCTTTGCACCTTTTATGTGAGTGAAATTCATTCCCAGGTGCACTGGGGGTTTTCCTTTCTTTTTTTTTTTCATCACTTCATGTTAATTAATTATTTTCACATAAAACATTAAAATTTATAAAGTAAACTTTGTTCTTCATAAAATATAATATCTCTTGTAACATGTGGCCAAATTTTATGTCAACAAGTTTGTTAGTTATTTTCCTGTTAATTTTTTAAAAAGATAACCCATTTCTGGGTGGGTGTTCCCCCTTTAAAACGTTACACATCAACAGGTTTAATAATCACGTATTGGTTAAATAATATTTAAAATAAATAAGGGTGCTGATAAAAGGAAAAGATGATATTGATCATGATTGAATGATTTAAACTTGAGGTGGATTTATTGAAAATATTTGTAAGGTCCAGTAGTTCTGCTAGTATTATACTTAACTCCCAGTGAGAAGTCGGTTGGTGTCTGCTTTAGCCGCTGTTGGTTCCCACCGGTGCTTTGGACTGTACTTCTTTTCAGTCGTCAAGTCTGGTGGCTGCAACACGTCTCATGAAACACGTATGACGTAATTACAAAGGCTGTCAAGCGTCTTCAAGACCCGTCTGATGTTGGTGTCTAGCGTCGACTGTAGGCAACTTCTACCAAAAACCTTTACCACTAACTAAGAGAAAAATAAATGCCTCTTTTGAGTATTGGGTCCCTGATATGATTATCAGGTGCCCACCGCTTCTATCCACCACTTCCATCTTCCTCAGAACAATTTATCATCCCTGAATGTTAAGTTTAACCTCAGTGAGTTGGACAAAAGTGCGTTTGGATAGCGGAAGACAACAATTTCAATATGCACACACACACACACACACACACACACACACACACACACATATATATATATATATATATATATATATATATATATATATATATATATATATATATATATATATATATATATATAACAATAGCCCCTTCAGTCATAACTGACTATGGGAATGCGCCCCTGAGGTGACAGCCCTCAGCTGCTTATTTTCCTGGTGCTCCTTTCGACGTTTTCTCCTCACCTCTGCTTCTTGTGTGAGCCTCTCTTCGCCCAATCTGAGGTGGCGCCGTAAATAGCATCGCCACTTAGTGCGATCGGCAGCTTTATCCTCCCATGTTGCTGGATCCATGTCCAGTGCCCTCATATCTCTCTTGCACACATCTTTGAACCTCAGCTGTGGTCGCCCAACTGTTCTCTTGCCATCTGCTAATTGTCCGTAGAAGATATCTTTTGGGATGCGACCATCATCCATGCGGCGAACATGGCCAAGCCAGCGAAGTCTGCGCTGTCTAAGAAGCGTATACATACTTTGAAGGCCAGCACGTGACAACACCTCGACATTTGTCACTTTATCTTTCCACGAGATGCCGAGGATGCGGCGTAGACACCGCAATTGGAAGGTATTGAGCCTTCTTTCTTGCTTAGCATAGGTCGTCCAGGTCTCGCTGCCATATAGGAGTGTGCTGGTGACGCAGGCATTATATATCGCAGCTTTGGTCTTCATTGTGAGTTTAGAGTTTCCCCAAACACACGATGTGAGGCGGGCAAAGGTAGCTGCAGCTTTGGCAATGCGGCTGTCGATTTCTGTATCCAGTGAGAGTTTGTCATTGATGGTAGACCCTAGGTATGTGAAGTGGTGCACCACTGCCAATTCATAGTTATCGATAGTGATAACTGGTGCAGCACCCACATCCTGACTCAGCACATTCGTTTTCTTTAGACTTATTGTAAGGCCAAAGTCCTTGCATGCTTTAGTGAAGCGATTCATCAAGCTCTGAAGCTCCTGTTGGCTTTGAGTGACGACTGCAGCATCATCAGCGAACAACAAGTCTCTTATAGTGACTCTTCTGATTTTTGTTTTTGCCTTCAGCCTTGAAATATTAAACAGACGGCCATCTGACCTAGTGTGAAGGCATATTCCTTCAGTTGCATCTCTGAATGCATGTTTCAAGAGTAAGGCAAAGAAGATTCCGAAGAGGGTCGGAGCCAGAACACAGCCTTGTTTAACGCCACTTCGTATATCAAAGCGCTGTGACGTGCTTCCAGCATATTGGACTGTTCCCTTCATGCCGTCATGGAATGACTTTATCATTTCCAGCATTTTAGAAGGGCAGCCTATTTTCAGGAGGATTTTAAAGAGTCCATCCCTACTAACCAGGTCGAATGCTTTTGTGAGGTCTATAAAGGCGATATATAATGGTCTTTTCTGCTCTCTTGATTTTTCCTGAAGCTGGCGGAGAGAGAAGATCATGTCTGTTGTTGATCTGCCAGCTCGGAATCCACACTGTGACTCTGGATATATGCGCTCAGCTAACTTGTGTAGTCGCATTAAGATGACTTTGGCAAAAACCTTACCAACAATACTAAGAAGAGAGATGCCTCTGTAGTTATTGCAATCACTTCTGTCTCCTTTATTTTTATATAGTGTTACAATCTTGGCATCTCGCATGTCTTGAGGAATAGTTGTCTCTTCCCAGCACTGGCACAGCATCCTATGCAGGGGATGTAATAGTGTGCTCTTACAGCATTTGATTAAATCAGGAGGAATCCCATCACTGCCTGGTGCTTTGCCAGAGGCCAAGCTATCAATGGCCTTGCTGAGTTCCTCTAATGTTGGTTCGGCATCCAGCTCCTCCATAGTTGGCAGACTGTTGACACCATCAAGGGCTGCAGGCGTAACGGTATTGTCTCTAGCGTAAAGCTCAGAGTAGTGCTCGACCCACCTCTCCATCTGCTTACCCTTATCGGTTAGCTTCTCTCCGCTGATGGTTTTTAGCGGTGCCATCTTACTTTTATGGGGGCCAAGTGCTTTCTTTATACCGTCATACATTTGTTTAATGTTGCCTGTTTGCGCTGCGATCTGGATGCTCTCACTGAGCTGGAGCCAGTAGTCATTTGCACAGCGTCGAGCAGTTTGTTGAACTTTGTTTCTCGTAACCCTCAGGATCTGTAGGGTTCTGGCACTCGGTGAACGTTTGTATTCATTCATAGCACTGCGCTTAGCTTCAATGACAGGTGCCATCACATCTGATGAAGCATCAAACCAGTCATTTGACTTTGCTGTTTTCTTACCAAAGGTGGCAAGTGCAGTACTTTAAATGGTGTTCCGTAGATGCTCCCAGTTCTCTGTAATAGTATCACCATGCTGAGGGCTACTGAGCACTTTCTCGAAGGTCGCAGTGAATTGAGCGATCATGAAAGGGTCTGACATCTTGCTGGTATCAATGCGTGGTTTCCCTTCATGTCTGACACGATAGAGTTTTCTTGGTTGTGCTCTGATTTTGCAGCAAACCAAGGAGTGATCTGTATCACAGTCTGCACTATGGTACGAGCGCGTGGAGAGCACAGACCTGAGGAGTGGCCTTCTGACGAGAATCAGGTCAAGTTGGTGCCAGTGCTTGGATCGTGGGTGTCTCCATGACACCTTATGCTGGGGTTTTGTCTGAAAGTAGGTGTTGGTCACGCAGAGGTCATGGTGGACGCACAACTCTAAGAGCCGTTGTCCATTTTCATTCATCTTGCCAATACCAAACCTGCCCAGACATGAAGGCCATGAAACATTATCGGCACCCACTCTAGCGTTAAAGTCACCAAGGAGAACAAGCTGTTCTTGCCTAGGTATGCTTTTGATAATTGCTGTTAGATTCTCGTAGAACTCATCTTTAGCTTCTGAGGCAGAGTACAGAGTAGGAGCATACACACTGACAAGGGTGATGGGACCTGTGCTAGTTTGCAGGCGGAGCGTTAACAGGCGTTCTGATCCATTCTCGCCTGGTTCAACCATTTTAGTTAGCGATTTTTTGACCGCAAAACCTACTCCGTGTTCTCTAGCTTTATTAAGATCTTTCCCTTGCCAATAAAATGTGTAGTCCTTCTCGCTCACCGTTCTAGAGCCCGCCAGGCGCGTTTCCTGAAGTGCAGCTATATCCACCTGAAGTCGTTTAAGCTCATCATTAATTATGGCTGTCTTCCTTACATCGTTTACATCCTGTAGGTTTTCGGATAGTCCAGTCAACATAGTCCGGACGTTCCAGCATCCCAATCTGAGAGTTTGCTTATTTCTATTTTTTCGATAATTGCTTGATGCAAAATTTTCTGTCCACAGTTCGGGTTTGACCCTAATCCCCATGCACCCAATGGGGAAAGCAGACAGTGGCGGGACAACACCTTATTGACTGGGGGCTGCCCAGCTTGAAGCGGGCGGTAGCTGTCCAGTGAGATCCTAGAACCTCTCCCACTGTCGGAAGTAGCCCCTGGCGCCATGCCCTACGCCAATTGGGCAAAATGCTTATAACCGGTAACTGCTACTTCCCGTGTTTTGCCGACACCTATAGGGTGAAGCTGGAGTGTCCTCTCCAGGGCGCGAGCTTGGGCACAGTTATATGGAGATCAAGCTGTTGCCCATGCAGCATGTTCCCCCTCTCCACACAGCCGGTAGATCCAAAGGAACGGCAGTAGCCGATACAGTTTGGTACCAGCCATGTCGCAGGAGTTGCCAGAATAATGTCGAATCGACATTAGACTGCCTTAGGGACTCTGACTCCGGATTTATCCTCAGGGTTTACTCCCGAAGCCAATTCCATAAATGGATATTCCCGCAAGGCAGCGGTGGTTTGAATTCAGAGTTCCTTCTCTTAGATAAGCTACCAACCAAGGATCACGAGCCCTATCTGCCCGAAGCTGCTGGTTTTAAGGCGCCAGTCGCTCGCCTTTGCCCCTTCTCCCATCAGTGGAAACAGTTCCGCCGGCCTTAAATTGAGCCACACGTGAAGGCCGGGAGCTGGACTTGGTTGTCAGAGGCTGTTTGAGGGGCGTGCCATAGAAGTATTTTATCTGCAGTGAGAGCTTATCCTCACTACAACTCCCGGCAATAACAACCTTTGGAACTACATATATATATATATATATATATAGATATAGAGATATATATATATATATATATATATATATATATATATATATATATATATATATATATATATATATATATATATATATATATATATATATATATATATATATATATATATATATATATATATATATATATATATATATATATATATATATATATATATATATATATATATATATATATATGACATTTAATAAAGTGCTTGTATAATAACTATGTACAGGGAGTCTGGGGTCACCTCTGCTGTTGGTTGTTGGTTCTTTATCAGGAAACCCGCACGAAGCAGTCACCATCTCTTGCAATGGTGGTTCATGTGTCACGTTATTTACAGTGATGAGGGTGCTAGTCTCATATGCTACTGTACATCCACAAGAAAGTTGTACCAGTAAAAATGCAAAATTTGAAATGATAAAATACATATGCAGACTTATTATTATGGATCAAAATAATAAGATGGCTAAAAGGAAGAGACGATCGCGTCATTCACAGCGACCAAGCGAGACTATAGAAGAAGCAGCAATGTAATACGCGTAACAGAAACAACACACTATAATTAAAAACCTGCTAATTTTGGCTGGTTGTTGCTAGTATTTTAAGAATTCTAAGAGGTGAAGCGTGTTATCTTTTAGTGTTAATTTTATTTATATCTTCTCTGTGAACATGTACAAAGAATATATCAAACTGTAGGGAAAGAGATATTTCTTTTCTTACTAGCAATTGATTGGGTTATGAAAACATCGACATTACACAAAAGAAATGGAATTCAGTGGAATCTGATAAAACAGCGTGATGATCTGGATTTTGCAGATGACTTGGCTCTCTTGTACCTTAACTAGAACCAGATACAAGACAGATGAAAATACTCGATGAGAGATCAAAACACGTGGGTCGGAAAAAACCCAGAAGATGAAGTAAACCCAGAAGACGAAGGAAACCCACAAGTAGGAAAAAACATAGAAGACGAAGTAAAATACAAGTCGAAGAAAACTCGCAAGTAGGAAAAAAAGACTTAAAAGATGAAGTAAACTCAGAAGACAAAGTAAACTCAGAAGACAAAGTAAACTTAGAAGACAAAGTAAATCCACAAGTCAAAGAAAACCCAGAAGGCAAAGTAAACTCAGAAGACAAAGTAAACTCAGAAGACAAAGTAAACTTACAAGACCATGTAAACTCAGAAGACAAAATAAACTCAGAAGACCAAGTAAACTCAGAAGACTAAGAAAACTCAGAAGACCAAGTAAATTCAGAAGATCAAGTAAACTCAGAAGACCAAGTAAACTCAAAAAACTAAGTAAACTCAGAAGACCAAGTAAACTCAGAAGACCAAGTAAACTCAGAAAACAAAGTAAACTCAGAAGACCAAGTAAACTCAGAAGTCTTGAACTCAGAAGACCAAGTAAACCCAGAAGACCAAATAAACACAAAGGACCAAGTAAACTCGCAAGACCAAGTAAACTCAGAAGACCAAGTAAACCCAGAAGACCAAGTAAACTCAGAAGATCAAGTAAACTCAGAAGACCAAGTAAACCCAGAAGACAAAGTGAACCGAGACGACGAAGAAAACCTAGTACTGTTGCAGGCAATAAAACTTTGTTAAAACACTTTATTTATACCCAGCAGATGCCTTACCAAGTAGAAAGAAACGCATTTATCATGTATTATTGCCTTGGTTTTACTGGCACATATAACCGTCATTGATGTCTAATAAAGTGAGAAATATGTCCATTTTGAAATGTTAACAAAGCTATTATGTATTTTATTTTATAAATTAATATTGTTTTGTTTGTATTGTATATTAGCATTAAGTAAACTGAACTAATGTTTTATAAGTGAAACGTCATGAAAAAATAAATATGAAGATTACTGAAAATTAGATGTGAAAATTGTCAACATTAAACGAAAAATGAATCTTTTAAACGCTTTCATAAAGATTCGTGTTTTTTGTGCTCTTGTATCGTAATTCAAAACAGCTACTTATCTACAATAACTTGAACCCGATTACAATTAAACATATTACGGAAGAAAAAAATATGCTTCTGTCGTTGCTTGCACCGCGGTTAAGTACGTTCTGGCCAATGAGAAGGTTTATTTCACAATGTTTGCAGATGACGTTATAAATTATTTGACTTTTTATATTAAGGTAAAAAATAGTTCTTAATGCTCTATTGGTAATAGTAGTTAATAAATAAGTAAGACACATATTTTTAACAGATTAGACGTATACTGATTTTCGATGGTAAGATCTATGTTTCGAAGGAATGTCATCTATCCAGTTTTACTTTATTAATACTCTTTATTTATACACTGCCAAGTAGAAAAAAAAACGCAATTATCATATATTATTGCCTTGGTTTTACTGGCACATCCATTTCTCAATACATACAATACAGCATTAATTATATTTATATACAGGTTTCCGATTTTTTTTTTAACCTTTAAAATGTTAAGTCATTCCTACCCAAGTTCAATGCTGTTTCCACTGGTTTACCGGAATTTAAATTGTTCGGTCGCTACCATAACTTTTCACCACGTTTGGGCATGTTATGAGAACAAGACATCTGGAATATTCTCAGTTGTGATTGAGTGAGATCAAGTCAATAACCAGCAGCTGTGACTGAGTGATACCACGGAAATCACCCTCAGCTGTGACTGAGGTATATCACTGCAATCGCCCTCAGTTACGATTGATTGAGATCAAGCAATCACCCTCAGCTGTGACTGAGTTATATTATGGCAATCACCCTCAGATGTGATTGAGTGAGATTGTCAATCACCAGCAGCTGTGATTGAGTGATTTCACGGCAATCACCTTCATCTGTGACTAAGAGATATCACGGTAATCTTCATCATCTGTGATTGAGTGAAATCAAGGCAATCTCCATCACCTTAGTGAAATCGAGGCAATCTCCGTCATCTGTGACTGAATGAAACCAAGGCAATCTCCGTCATCTGTGATGGAGTGGAATCAAGGCAATCTCCGTCATCTGTGATGGATTAGAATCAAGGCAATCTCCGTCATCTGTGATGAAGTGCAATCAAGGCAATCTCCGTCATCTGTGATGGAGTGGAATCAAGGCAATCTCAGTCATCTGTGAATACTTGTGGCAGAAGTAGAGGATGGCATACGCCACATGATGAAAGGCAAAGCACCTGGAAAGATAATATAATAGTAGCGAAAATGGAGGCTTTTCATATCAAATATCAAAACTACTGAAGGTATCTACAACAGTGGCCACATACCTACTGATCTGCTAAAATCCCTATCCATAGCTTTGCCAAAGAAACATAGAGCCATGGAATGTGAGGATCATCGCACGTCTCATGTGTCATGCGGCCAAAATATTGTTAAGAATTATCATGTGAATAGTGAGAAATACAATAAAACCAAAACTTGGTGATGAAAAATGTGGATTTAAAGAAGATACTGGCACAAATAATGACATACATTTTATAAGAACATTAATAGAAGGGTCATAGAAGTAAAAACTATACTTTTGCTTTATAGATTAACTAAAGGCATTTGATAAAGGGAAACATGAGGAAATTATCACAATGTTAGAAAGCATCAACAGTAATGGTAAAGACTTGAGGATAATAAAGAGCATTTACTGGCAACAAACAGCGGCTGTAAGAATTAGCAGCCAAATAGAAACGTTTCAGCAAGTAAAAAAAAGGATGCAATACAGGGATGTGTGCTGGTTCCAGATCTGCTCAATCTATACAGTGAAAGTATAACGAAATCAGGAATATCCGTTGGTGGACATAATATAATCAACTTGAGATACGCAGATGATACTGTCTTAATAGCAAAAAGTGAAAAGGAGCTGCTTAGTATGTATTGTGTACTTCCGGGGCAGAAGTCACTTCCTTTCCAACCACGCGGTCCATCAGCGGACAGCAACAGTGATAGGATTTATGCCTTGCCTTCAGGGAAGTACCTAGGTTTTATTTTTATATTTATTTTAGTTCTTATGTTTCCTATCTAGCCTTCACTTTCTTTCCTTTCCTGACGAAGGCCTTGTGGCCGTAACGTAGACTATTTTCTTTGTCTTTTGTCCTCGTAAGACGAATCACCTTTTTTCGATTTTTTTTCATACCCATCCATTGTAACATATGGGTGCAAGTATAAATGTGTAGGTGAACGAATATATACAGTAGGATTTGCGTGTATGTGTGCCAATGAAAGTGTAAGTTTGAGTGTTTATAGGTATTATGCAATGTACTCTCCTTGTATTTCATTTTGCTAATTGCAGGAAAAGGAGTAATCCGGTGGTGAGGTGTAAAAAGCGTAATTAATCAGAAAAATAAAAAAATAAACTAATAATGTATCGGGGGGGGGGAAAATATGTTTAATTCAATAACAACTGTTGAAGATCATGTCCTATAAAAAAACAATTTGGGAAAATAAAAAATAAAAAATCATAGGAGAAATTAAAAACAAAGCGATAAAATTGATGGTTTACAGTGAGGAAAATATCATATATTGGAGAAGAGTAAAAAATAATGCGGGAAAGATAATAATGACAGGTACTGATACTATCAGAGGGTGCCTACAATTTATTTATCATGGGGAAGACAATCCCCCTCCCACGATTTACATTACTGGCAACATGTATTTACCCCAACTTAGCCTAAAAAGTAATGGACTTCGGGCAAGGAATCTACATCCATTAATCATAAATCAAAAAAAAAAACCAGGTTTTGGTTGAACTAATTTTGAATCCTTGTGGTCTGGAATCATCAAATTGGAAAAATTAAGGAATAAATATATCTCAAACATTAATATCTTTGAACTTTTTTAACGTTTTTCTATTTTATACGACGGTCATGTCTCAGCCCAAACTGTTACGGCAAATAAAAATGTAAAAATCTATCATGACCATTCATATTATTAAAACTTGGTTAAATTTCAAACCAAAACTATCAACATATTATTATTACTCCTTCCCTATTACCCAAATTCTTTCAATATGATATCTTAATTGCTGGTTCTTCGTTGGTTCAAAAAAAATTTTAGCCTATGACTGCCCACTTCTAAACAATTGCCGTGTCAATTAATATATTACTCATGCTTAACCAAAACACGTTAATGTAATTTGAACCCCCCAACA